>PYXC01001172.1:2165000-2180000 GCA_015244755.2 Tenualosa ilisha | reverse complement strand
GTGTGTGTGTGTGTGTGTGTTTTCCTGTTTATCCTCACTCCCTGTTTTGGCAAAAGAAACAAAAAAAAAAAACGTGTAACAAAGTCTGTATGTGTCTGTGCATGTGTGTGGGACCGGGGTGCTTAAATTCCCATGGAAACTGTGCTTGTTATCCACTCACATTATTAACGAGGGTAACTGACACTGAAAAATGCCCCAAAAAAGTTCATTCAACTTTGTAAGTGCCAGAGTTGGAGTAGGCCATTTGTCGTTTACGCTGTAAAAAGATCAAGGGGAAATGCATTCCAGATACTTCTAGACAAACTTTTAGGTTCATTTATCAACTTCGTAGTCACTTTGATGATTAACTGGCTCATTACGGGATGAATGAAGGCTCCCTTGCCCGCCTCTAGCGTAGGTTCCACGGTTACTACACTTGCAGGATTTGAAACATTGGGTCGAGAAAACGAAACTGTAAGTAAATTAAATTGAAATTGCATTTCTTACCTTGTCAGTGTAACACATGAAAATGATCGTTGCTGGTTCCTATTATTTGGTTTACAAGTGAAGCGGGTGGTGGTAGCGTAGTGGTTTGGGAACCTGGCTAGCGTGCAAGTAGCCTGAAAAGTTGTGGGTTCGAATCCCAGCTGCCACCGTTGTGCCCTTGAGCAAGGCACTTAACCCTAAGTTGCTCTAGGGGAGACTGCCCCTGAACAATTGATAGTTGACAAAATGTAAGTCGCTTTAGATAAAAGTGTCTGCTAAATGTAAATTCACATGGATTGGTGAGAATGTAAAATGTTGTTGCAATTTGTTAAAAAAAATCAGCGACTGTAGGGGGAGCTCCCGGAGATTAAAAAAAAAAACACAAACTTGCCTGGTGTGCCTTTAAATGGAGTAAGCTGAATATTCAACATACACAGATAGCCTCTCTCAATCAATTTGGCTGCAGAGTTGACATTTACTGTTGACGTTTACCGTTACCGTTGACAGTAGATGCCAAGCAGACTTGTGGGTATGTCCTTTACCCTACCTAACTCTCACTAGTGCCTTAATGTATAACCAAGAGTTTTAAGTATAACACTAAGTGTTATTGTAAACCCAAGAACATCAAGTATTAAGTGAAAGTAGTTCTGTGTCAAGGTTATCGTATCATTAATTAGAGCTCCAAACAACCTGTAATAATCCAGTTGCTAGGCAGAACCAAAAAATGCCCAGTTGAAAAAAAGAGTGATTCATCTTTGCTTATTAAGAGAAAACCTTTCACAGTTCAAAACTAATCTGACAACTCATCTGTCCATACTGTAGAGTTCCTTAAATACTAGCAGAGGACAAACTTCATTTACAAAGTCCAGGAAGAGAAAGAAACATGCACACACTCATACACACACATCAAACATGTCTCCCATCTGTTCGCATTGGCTTTCATCTGGACCAGTGTCTGCTTACACGGGCATTTGCTTCAAATCCAACACACATCAAAGCCGGGCATCAGCTCGCCCTGGCATAAGCTTTGCTCTGCCATCTGAGGACTGGTGTACAAATGGAAACCGCATAATAGGTGCCATAACTGATGAGCTGTCTTTGGCCTGATCTCCTGGCTGAGGTGTCCATTCCCTTTCAAGGCCACGTGAGAGGTATGAAAAGGTAGTGTGCGTGTGTGTGTGTTTGCATGCACGTGTGTGTGTGTGTGCGTGTGTGTGTGTGAAAATGGGACAAAAGGAGGATATCAAGCCTGAGAGCCTAAAGATACAGACAAGGTCTACGCATGGCCCTCTGTGCGCGTCTAAACTGTAAATTTGTGTCCTTGATGAGCATCAGTTGCTTGGGGGTGCTGTGTCGTGCTGCATGCTATTGTAGCACCGGGACCACAGTTGGCTCCAAGGGCCTAAGGGGAGCGGGGTAATTTTCCAGTTCCACTGCAATGCTGTTAAACTACACTATATATATATATATATATATATATATATATATATATATATATATATTTTTTTTTTTTTTTTTTTTTTTTTAAGAAAACTGACCACATGTCAAAATGATTTTGAGTGATTTTTTTTTTTTTAATTCAAAGAGTGTGTGACTGGTGTGATTCATCTTCTGGTCATCATCTCTGTAGATGACAATGCATGTGTGTGTGTTTGTGTAGTGGTTGAGGTCAGTCTACTGGCTGAGTGTGTGTGTGTGTGTGTATGTGTGTGTGTATGTTTTTGCAAGACATAAGCAGTGCTGAAATCCCTCTTGCGGTGACCTTTCACCTTTAATAACTTTAAATATAAATTCTCCTGGGGTCTCTATGCTCTTCACGCTTCTCTCCTGCTTTTTTCTTGTCCCTCTTCTCCCCTGTCTCTCACTAACTCTCTCCAACTCTCCTCTCTTTTTATCTTGTTCTCTCTCCCTCTCTTTGCTGCGATCAAATGAGTTGGGAGAAAAAGTCACTACAGAGTAGTTTTGAACTAGAGGTTAGTAACAATGTCAGCAGTAATGAGAATAAATAGAATTGAGTGCATGCTGGAACTGAGCCTGCCTGAACAACAGAAAGTCCACCAGGACAGATGCTTCAAAACGAACCCAACACGTTATTGCCAGCTATTGCCAGCTGGTCCTTTGGCCACTGGTTGTAATTACAGTTGACAAAGTAAACAACAGAAAGCAACAACAAACTGTAGTCACATTCCAGAGACAGGTAAAGTGTGTGTTTTTTTTTTTTCTTCAATGCAATGTGTGAATGCAGTGTCAGCCTTACCAAGTCTACCATTAATTGAATACACAATGCCATTATGTGTCCCCCAATGTGAAAAGGACAGAATTTATTGACAATGACAACAAGGATCACTGAAAAAATAATGATTCTGTCACTAGTATTTTAGTCTTCATATTCAAAGACTGTGTGTGTGTCATGTTCTTGTGTGTTCCAGCATGTAACGCATGCCAAACAGTAGTGACTGGTTGAAGCAGAAAGTATCTGCCTAACGTGGAGCAAAAAGCATGCCAACTGCTAGGTTTCAGACACTTTGCACAAAGTGACACGATGTGAAAGCGGCTGATGTATCAGGCTACAGACAGACACCGGTCTCCCAGACTTACTCTCCCTTGTATGCTGTTGAAATGAAGGGTGGTTTTATTGTTGAGGTGATTTGCTTGGATGCCACCAGGGTCTGAGACTCAGATCCTCAGACAAGTACAATGCAAATACTTAAAGCGAGCAAAGAGCTAATATAGCCAGTAAGTCCAGGCCAGACCAGGCGTATGTGTATGTATATGTGGGGGCTAAACAGACACAAGTGCAATACAAACTGACTAAGACTTTTGTCTTATGCATTTGCGATTACAACATGGGTGGGACAATAATAGTGGATCTGCCTTTGCGCTGGTGTCAAATAGTAGATCTACAGCATTTCATTGTACATGCTAACAGATTTTTATTTATTATTTTTTGAATGCAGTCCTTTAACAGAACATGTAGAAAATATGTCCCAGTCAGTTAACATATTTTGCCGTTCTTAATAAAACAATAAACTGACTGGATTCAGGATATCTCTCTCTAGTCTGTGTGTGTGGTGTGTATATGTGTGTGTGTGTGTATTTCTCGAAGGCACACACGCACACACACACACACACGACACGCACACACACACCACACACACGCGCACGGACACACACACACACGCTAATAAATCCATTCTCTGATAATTATGTGATAAATTTTCACCTACATTTACATTTAGATGGTGAAGTATTTCACTGCCTATGGTGGTGAGCTCTCGATCTCCCGCTCTTTCCCACCACCTCCAGCCTTTCACTCTGAGAAATAACATACTATTAAACCAGTGGTCATCTGTTATTATTGCATTTATTTATACTATATATATATATATTACCAGAAGATTCTACATCATCCTTTTGCTATATAGCATGAAAGTATGAAGATATGGGATTTATTTTTCTTGGGGTATCTTTATCTTATTTCTATTTTAATATCTCAGTATATGTTCTCTCCTTGGTCTTATCTTTACAGTAATGGCATTACAGTAACATGAATCGTTCGTTCATTGAGTAGTTAGATTTAACTGGCACACGATTAAAGGCTCATGAAGCTTTGTCTGTCTGTGGTGTGTGTGTGTGTGTGTGTGTGTGTGTGTGTGTGTGTGTGTGTGTGTGTGTGTGGTGCGTGCGTGGTGCGTGGTGTGTGTGTGTGTGTGTGTGTGTGTGTGTGTGTGTGTGTGCGTGTGCGCGCGCGCTCGTTTTTTATACTTGCTTGTGCCTTTGCAGAGCTCCGTGAACGCAAATCCGAAATTTTAATATTTAATAAGTTTTATATGAGCGCGGGAAGGCACAACCTGCCGGCGGCTCATGAAACAGAGAAAAGCATGAGGAACTGAAAGAAAAGCACTTCCTGACACCCCAGCTCTGCTCCTTCTGCTGATGGCATTACCGGAGTTCCATTTAGCGCAGGAAACTGCCATTTACTCCTCATCTGTACAAATGCACATATGGCTCTCCCCAAGGACCGAGATGTCGCCATCAAGCACTAATGAGCGCTGGCGAGCATAGGGCGTACCGAACCCGTACTGCTTGTGCAAGAGCAGCGACCGTCAAGACGAAAACACCGACATGGGATTTTTCTTAATCTTATTCTGGAAGAGTATAGGCAACTTATCTATCTTATACACATGTTTAAGCCCATGATTTCATAATAAAAGCACACTCGACATCAGACTGCAAGAAGACAAACAGACGGACAGGAGTGAGCGCGTGCGTGGGTGTGTATGTCTGTGTGAGCAACGGAGAGAGAGATGATGTTTTAACTTGTCTCCTCACTGCGGTCTACACAAAGTGCAGTTTCAGTACCGAGGTTGAGGACAGCGCCAGGCTTGGAGCATCTTGAATACGCTCATTTGCTTTGAGCCAAATGATATTTGATTTAAAGAGGTTGATGCTATGAATAAACTTTTGGGGGAAAAAAATCCGTATACATATAGGAACGAATCCAACGACTAGGCAGTGGCGTTGTTATCAGATGTGCAAGGTTGTGGGTTGCGATTCTGTTCAGATAATAGAATTAGAAGCGGACTCAATTCAACCCCCTTCTCTCACAACCAACAGACTCCCTACACTCCTCCTCTGAGGGGGAGAGAGAGAGAGAGAGAGAGAGAGAGAGAGAGAATGGTTTTAAATTCTCTGCGCAGGTCATGGATTGATCATTTCTCTCAGCGCGGGAATGAGACTAGAACAACTGAGAAGGTGATGCACGACTTAGACTACTAGGCTATTCGCACTTGAGAAATCTAAATTGGAATTAGCGCCGAGCTTGCAACAGGAAAAGAGAGCATATCAGACCCAGTCGCCAGTGCTGGATGCAGCGAATGAGACGATTCACGACTGAAGTAAAACATTTCTTATTACACGCGAAGATCCCGCCCATAGAGATTTAATTTTACTGGAGGGAATGAGAATTGCTGAAGTAATCTGCGCCGGAGAGGGCAACATAAAGGCTTGTTGAGATTCTGGCGAACGTTCTCAATTGCATCCCGACGCACAAGCGGCACATTCTGCGGGGCAAACCAAACTGTGATCCCGCCAGTCATCCAAACTCACCGATGGCATTAAGTGGATTCATGGGTTAAAAGGGTCCCGGACACATGATTTTAGATTTCTTTGGCAAACACAGCAAAGCACCACACTTCTGGACATGTTTAAAGAATAATTAACCGAATGCGCACTGAGGCTAAATTCTTGTTCATCTGAAAAGAGGGTGAGAGAGAGAGCTGTGTTTAGAAGAAAAGAAGCCTGTTAGGAGGCATTCTCAATTGCCTGGCAAAATCAAGGATTTGCATTTTAATAACCCGTAGCAAGGATGCCACACGTTACGGGATCCTACAGCGTGCTCTGACAGCACGAGCCTCTAAGTGTTGGAAGGACCGGAGAGGAAAGAATCAGTGCTTGCGGGTTTTGGGGTGGTAGGCTACCCGGTTCTGCTTTGCACGCTGCCGGCCTCCACTGTCCAATTTCTTCGGATCGCAAAGAAACATACTGGAAGGCAGTTCTACCTATGGGCGCTACACGCTCACATGGCGTGCTACTACTTGGTCATTAGCTCCACGCACCTTAACAAGGGCCACTATCGAAACATTAAAGGGGTGTTTCGGGGGCCTCTATGCGGAACCAACGGCGTGGAAACACCGGTAAGTTGTCCGCTAATTTTTTCACCTCAAGAAATGACAACGAGACAGCTGTAGCCTCCCAAACATGAGCCCCTAATTTTGTAAAAAAAAAAAAAAAAAAGTGAGGACATTGCTAATTTAACCGACAGCAGATGTCCCTGAGCACAGTCTCCTCTGAGTAGGTGACACTGCTAGCTGTGTAGACAAGACTGGACTCTTATGTAGTAACATTGCTTAAAAAAAGGTTTATATTAGAATAGGAATTGGACAACTAAGTCAACATTTACTGGATAAAATAGGGTTATGGCTTTAATTCCCTGTGTCCCTTTTGCTGAAGTTATTGGTATTTTGAAAAAATATTTCTTTGTGATGTTACTGAGCCATTCACTGACTTCATTGGTCACTGGAGTGTATGTATGGCCAGCTGAGATATCAAATGTTGACAAGCAAAGCTCTATATTTGCTATGAAAGTGTGTTTATGTGAGAGTGGGTGGGTGAGTAGACATGCCTTACCCTGTGACAAATGTGCTTTTCATCCAACAGTTTTTGGCTTCTCGAGTCATGTTTTACAAAGTTTCTAAATTTCTCAAATTAACTTTATTCATTAATTATGGATCAATGGGCCTGCTGTACATTTACATTACAAAGGCTCTTTTGTTCCCAGTGAAAAAAAAAATTCTAGCCCAAGTTATGGATTTCTCCTGCATAACACATTAGTCTTTCCTCTATCTATCTATCTATCTATCTATCTATCTATCTATCTATCTATCTATCTATCTGTGTGTTTGTGTATGTGTTGGGGTGTGGAGGGAGGAGGGGGTTGGGGGGGGGGGGGGGGTGGCATCATTAAATACATCTTTTCTCCCTATGCCCTTTCGCACAAGTGAAGAATTTACACAATAATGCCTGTGAAGAGTTCTCTCTCTCTCATACACTTAACCTAACATGCACACACACACACACACACACACACACACACACACACATACAAACACACACACACTCACACACACACACACATACAAACACGCACACACTTAAATAATGACTTACAGGAACTCTTTAGCTCAGGCTCCATCTGGTGAAAGAGAGGAGTGATTAGGTTTTTAGTGCTGAGGCTGTTAGAAAGAGAGACCTGCCTATATCTCTATATTGATCCAACAGAGGCATTTAAAAGTTTGGGAATGCCTCTTCAAAATGTCTGTCATTGTCAATAGCTAGTTGAGGCAAGTGGAAGATTACAGATTCAGCGCGCCTTGAATGATCAGTGCTTCATAACACTCCAGTTGGCAAGTGTCACAGCTTGTAGACATTTTCTGTGAGCGCCTGAACTGCTTCTTGAGTGCTTCAGTTCTTCTTCAAGACATTTTAGTCTGTTCTCACTTGTGAAATGCTGTTAGTCCTAACCAGTTCTTTGGTTGACTTTGCACATGCTATTCTTTCGAGCTCTCTCCAAAGATTTTTTGATGAATGTTTAGGTTGGAGGTTTGGAACGGTTATGGCAAAATCTTTGGCTTGGGTCTTTAGACCATTTGACCATGGGGGCAGCAGCTGTGGCCTAAGGGGGTGGCCTTATGACCAAAGGGTGATGACCATGAACCCTGACTGGTTGAAAAAAATATGGGCAGGAGTGCTTAAACATTGCTCTCCAGTGGCCATATCAATAGCCCCAACAGCTCCCAGAGAGCCACTGCAGTGGCCGTCCACTGCTCCAGGTGTCTGTGTGTCCACTAAAAACACTCATGGATGGCATATTATCAGATATATCAAGGTTATGTAATATCATTGTATATCATTGTGGATTTTAGATTATGTGCTCCTGTTGTAGAT
Source organism: Tenualosa ilisha (assembly GCA_015244755.2). NCBI lineage: Eukaryota > Metazoa > Chordata > Actinopteri > Clupeiformes > Clupeidae > Tenualosa > Tenualosa ilisha. The sequence continues at coordinate 2,172,029 of PYXC01001172.1, read as the reverse complement.
TTTAGTTTTTTGTTCACAGATGGTGTGATGTCTGGACTTTTTCTAATGGTGAAGAGGAGAGATGGAGAGGTTCTTTTCATGTAGTTTTATGCTATCTGTGAAAGAAAACTGATTTAACCCCATCAGTCCACACGGCTTATTTTTAGAATGTATCAGCCTTCTTAGAATGTTGCTTTGCATACTTCAGATGTTAAACTTTGTGGTAAGTATGCCAGGGATGTTTTCAAATGTTATCTTTACATTTATGTTTTTAAAGGATGCCCAGTATTTCTCATGCCACTATAGTTGTCTAGCTGTTTCTATTTCACTCTCCCCCTTTCTTTCTTTCTTTCTTTCTTTCTTTCTTTCTTTCTTTCTTTCTTTCTTTCTTTCTCTCTTTCTTTCTTTCTTTCTTTCTTCTGTCTGTCTGTCTGTCTGTCTGTCTTTCTCTGTTACTTTGTCTTTGGAGTACAAGAACATGAAGCATCAAAATTTTGAAGCATCAAAAACCACATATGTTTGATTGAGTCAGTGTGTGTGTGTGTGTGTGTTTCAGTGAGAGGTAGAGGGAGGGAGTATCTGGCCTAAGATGTGTCAGTCTCATCTTCAGTGAGCTCAGTCTAGACCAGCATTGGCACCCTCTGCAGTGTTAGAGTCTGTTCATCTACACGTCAGACCAACTGCTCCTGGGCCCAGTTTCTCGATGATGATGGATAAATCACTGACACATATTCTTTACAACTGATCTTAAGAATGTTTATTTGGCAATGCTGTGTGTTTCCCAATCATAGTTGTATAGTTTTAATCTATGGATCACTCGTAAATCTGCGAGCATCTTTACGGCGTTATTAAAACAGTAATCGTTTCGGGAAACGGCCAGACAACCTAAGATGTCCTGAAGAGGGACTTTACTTAGGCTTAAGATGCTTTTTGAAAACCCGACCCTGTTTTATCCTGAATCCCTCAAAGCTATTCATGTCAGCTTCAGTTCTGAATATGCCTGCCATTTTACCCCCGTTACTTCACTGGGTAAACTGATTGATGTAGCCACTAATCCAATATTAACATTAATTGGTTAATTGATGTTTGATTGTATACTGAATTTGTAGAGTAATTGATGCTGGGTGATGTTGTGTTTGTTTTTGGTTATGTCTTTTGGTAGATGCTTTCACTTCATATAATGTACAATATATTTCAACCAAAGACCAGAAAAAACACACCACAGTGTTTCCCCAGACAACTAGATTATTGGTGGCTATCGTTTTTTGCTGTTGTTTGTGGGAAGGGCTGCACCCACTTTGTTTCTGGACGCTTCTCTGAATGTCTGTTTTTTGAAAGTGTGTGGTAAAGATGTGATTTGATGTCAATGGACACCCATGCAAACACACACATACACACGCACACACACACACCTTTGTGGTTGTTGTGGAAACAGCTGTTTTGTAAGATCTATCCTCTGTGCTTATTAGCACCTGATGTGTGCTGTAATTGCATCGTCACGGTAACACAATCAAACCATCTGGACCGTCAGTCCAGCTAATCACCTGTTGCTCACACACACACGCGCCCCCACCCACACACACACGAACATGCACACACACGCAGACGCACGCACACACGCACGCACACACGCACACGCACGCGCACACGCACACACATGCATATACAAAATCTAACTCCCTTTTTCTCTCTCTCTTTCTCTCCCTCTCTCTCTCTCTCTTTCACACACACACACACACACACACACACACACACACACACACACACACACACACACAATAACACCTATAAATTCTTGGTCCCAGCAGGATAAGGTCTCTTGTTTAATTTCTCACTCTAGTTGCTTGAAGTGGGGTGACATGTTTCCAGGACACCAGTATTAGACTGTTAGACAGCACTGGACTGTTAGACAGCACTGGGCTGTTAGACAGCGCTGGGCTGTTAGACAGCGCTGGGCTGTTAGACAGCGCTGGGCTGTTAGACAGCACTGGACTGTTAGACAGCACTGGGCTGTTAGACAGCACTGGACTGTTAGACAGCACTGGGCTGTTAGACAGCACTGGACTGTTAGACAGCACTGGACTGTTAGACAGCGCTGGGCTGTTAGACAGCACTGGACTGTTAGACAGCACTGGACTGTTAGACAGCACTGGGCCACCACTCACTTCTCTAAACTCATTACACTTGGAAGATATGATTGTCAAGTCATCACATGGGGCTGAATTAAGAAACATGTCAGACGGGGATAAACTGGGCATTCTGATTTCTGTTTTGGTTTTTCACATTGGTACAACATTACTGGTGAGAGCAAAAGAAATCTGGGCATGATAGCAGTTCATAAACCTGTTTTATGAACACACACACACACACACACACACACACACTGACCTTTTCCACTTTGAGTAACAACATGGACAAAGGCATGGGCTGAATGAGGCGCAACAGGGAATGTGTCTCGGAGCAGGTTGCAGTATTCATGAAGGACTTGATTTAGGGGTCCAGGACAGAGGGGCCTCTCAGTCATCCAGCAGATGGGGACATGATTACTCCCTCCTCCACACTTTGTCTTCCTTCTTTCCTTCCATCTTTCTCTCTCTCTCTCTCTCTCTCTCTCTGTATGTAGGGTTAAAACAGGTCAGAGAAATTAATTGCTTCCTATTTATAGGCATCGTTTATTAAGTTCCCTGACAGCACCCAAATTAATGACACGATGCTGCACCTACCCAAACTGTGCTCAAAGAAGAACAGTCACACACACACAGATGAAGGAGGAAGGGGGGTAATGATGTCCTTTATCAAGCCCTAACTTTGGTATTATCATATGGGGATACTTCTTGAAGTAAAAGCATGTGACCCAACTCAGAGATTTAGAGGAATGAGAAGGTTTTAATCAATCAGCTAAGCCTACTGTATGTCTCAGCATGTGTTTCTTTTCTCAATTGTGATATAAAGCTTCATCAAGGTTTGTGTGACTTTGTGTTATTATGTGTGAAAGTGAGAGGGAATTTACAGTAAGTGAGTGTGTGTGTGTGTGTGTGTGTATGTATGAGAGAGCGAGAGAGAGAGAGAGAGAGAAAGAAAAGTGCCTTTACTACCTCACTCTTCCTGACGTAGCAGGCAGATCAGAGCAGAGCCCGCATGCACGCGCACACATACACGCACACACACACACACACACACACACACACACACACACACACACACACACACACACACACAACCCACCCTGTCAAAGCAACCTTGACCCCTTCATCAGAATTGCACCCCCAGTGGACTATTTTGATCTGACAAAAACCTAAGGCAGACTGTGCTTTTGTGTGTCTGTATATGTGTGTGTGTGTGTGTGTGTGGGACCTCTCTCTGATCTGATTGGATTATTTATTTTATTTATTATTTATTTCTGGGTGAAGGTCAGTTGCCCTGGGCGATCAAAAAGAGATGAAATAAAACCTAGACAATAACCCTGCCATTTTATCTATCTCTCTATCTATCTATCTATCTAGCTATCTATCTATCTATCTCTCTCTCTCTCTCTCTCTATCTATCTATCTATCTATCTATCTATCTATCTATCTCTCTCTCAGTCTATCTATTTGTCTGTCTACTTTGAAAATAAGTAATGTGTGTATGTGTCTTTTGAGACAGAGAGGGAGAAAGAGAGAGAGAGAGATGTGTTTTTGCCTCTCTAAGTCAGTGTGGCGTGTCAGTCATCCATTAGTCATGTCTGAGCCAGGAGTGATGAATCTATCACCTCGTCAGGCCCTCTCACATTCTCCACAGCCACTCTGTCATTACCATATATTATATGCTCAAGGATCACACACACACACACACACACACACACACACATACAGACACACACATTCACACACACTGTTTTCCCCCCAAAGTTCTTTCAGAGTGACATTTAAAGTTAAAGCATAGATATCCCTGAACCATACTCAGTTCTCTGCTCTTCCAAAAATATGCAGAGACAGAGACAGAGGGATATATATATATATATATAGAGAGAGAGAGAGAGAGAGAGGGGGGGGGGGTATTGGATACAAGTTGTTCTTTTTAAATAACGCTTACATAAACTTTAATTTCACTGACACCCTATTATCTTTTCTCTCTATGTGTCATCCACACACACACACACACACACACAGACAGACATCTATTTTTGCCCCTGTCTTCAGAGCTTGTGGGGGTCGGTTGCATCATTCTTTGCTTACCCGTCATTTAAAGTCATTGCAAATCACCAGTCTCAAAGGCTGATGGTGGTGAATAGTTTTCTCTCATGCCATCTTAAGCGACAACAGCATTTGGAAAGCAAGACCACTTGAGTCCTTTCACTTTAATGGCCCTGCTCACTGTTCAAGCCATGATTGTTGGTTCGTTATCTCTTTGCAATTCAGAATGTCATTGGCAGATACAAAGGGAGTTACTTTTATCAAGTGCATACATTTGATGAGAAACCCTGTCTGTGTAAACAGAATCAAGAACAAAGCAGGGAAACACAGTAGCCTATATATGAATCCACCATAACCACAGGAAGTGAGCTTTTAACAAAGACCATGTGTCCTGTGAGCTTCTGTGAACTTGAAATATTCTGAAACGTCCTGGTTAAGATGTCTATGAATGCAAACCCTGGTGTAAAATCAGCAAATTCATTTCCACTTTCCATTGTGTGGCCACACTCCTGGCAATGTGGATGGAAACTGGAGCGCCCACGCACCACATCCTCCAGTGAATCACTGCCTGCGTGTGAGAGAGAGAGAGAGAGAGAGAGAGAGAGAGAGAGGTAGTACAGATCTGGAAAAAGCACAGCATTGTGCTCTCAAGTGGTCATGATAGCAGGTGGCAAACCGCTCTTCATTGTCTTTATTGTCCCCCTCCAAAATTGAGCCTCCATGACAAAGTGTTTCAACTTCAAATAAGAGTGGTTTTTGATGAAGTATTGGTCATGCGGATGGCAGACAATCCCACCAGTCGTTCCCATTAGCCATCCAGGTATGAGCACAATATTAAAACATAAGGAAATCATGACACTGCCAACGGTAGAACTACCATACACAATCAAGCACATTAGCGAGGAATGCTCCTTGAGAGGTTTGCAAGGTGTCTGCATGTTCTCATTTGTAGCCTACTGGTTTTAGAGCAAAAGCTCTATTGATGCTTTCGACTGAGCAGTGATAAGCGGGCCACACTTGTGTGCTTTTTTGCCTTTTGGCTGGTGTTTAGTCAGTCAGAGATAACGGATGGCTTGTCTGGGCATGTGAGACGGGTCACTGGATGGGCTCAGGAGCTAATGCCCCCTCTAATCACACTCACACACACACGCACACACACGCACACACACACACACGCACAAACACACACACGCACAAACACACACACACACACACACATTATGGCAGCAGGCGCCAGGCGGAGAGGAAGAGCAGAGAGAATAGAACAGAAGAAAAGGAGAGGGAGGGGGAGAGTGAGAGAGAGAGAGAGAGAGAGAGAGAGAGAGGGAGAGAGAAAGAGAGAGAGAGCACAACCGCCTTAACTTAATTTACCATAGCCCTTGTCTACCAGTGACACGGCCCTGTGTGAAGGATGCATAGAGAGGGTAAGGGGAGCCGGTGGCATTTCAGGGAGGCTCGCTTGCTTCTTGGCTCAAAGCCCGCATGATCAAAATGGACACAGTTTATGACATGAGGAAGAAGAAGGAAGCAGTCAGGCGATGCTTTGGATATGAAAGATATGCAGTACTTACTGGTATCCTTTTGATTACACTACCACAAATATAATATAATATAACATAACTGGCTTGAATTTCTGAATACCAGGAATGCACTTAACCTTTTATTCTTAATCTCTCTCCATACTGTACTTTTATTACACTATTGCACTTTCAACTTAAAATACTGCAAGTTTTATGTTGGCAATATGCACTCTTTGTTAGTTTTTCATTGAGCTGTAGCTTGAATGTTATCCTTTTTTGTAAGCCGCTTTGGATAAAAGCGTCTGCTAAATGCATAAATGTAAATGTAAATAATATCATATCATATCATATCATATCATATCATATCAATGTGATTAAACTGGTTTACAATTCCACTTAAAATGACAATAAATCTATGCAACTTTTGGATATTTGCTCGATGCAGCAGTGGGCCCATCCCATCTCTCCCATCTCTGTGCTGGTCACAGATGGCAAATCATTCCTCCCATCGCTTTCTATCTAGCCAAGTCACTTCCTCTGTGTTCAACCTGCTCTGACAGTGTCAGTGGAATAATGAGCACAGTGACATGGGGAGTGCAGAGACTGTGGAAATCAAGAGTAAAAACACGAAGCACAGTGGAGGCAAAACAGAAAGGTGCAAGCCCCTGTCACTCTGATTAGAGGAACTCTCTCTCTCATGTTTCCTAAAGGACAGTGTAAACACAAGCAAGGTCAGAGGTTCAACATGTGTGGAGGGGGAAGGTGTGTGTGTGTGTGTGTGTGTGTGGTGTGTGTGTGTGTGTGTGTTCACAGAAGGGACTGCAGTGGAGTGCACAGTAGGGGAATGGCATTGCGTTTCTGATGACGTCAGGTGTTTCATCGGCACAACAGACAGATATACTCTGATATACATAGACACAGAGAGACACACAATCGTTAACAGTACACTGATTTCATTGTGTATGAAGTGGACTTCATGCTGAGATTTTACAGTTTTCCACTCTGCGCTGCGTCTCCTCTGACCTGCACTGGAAATTCCTAAAATTACCTGTTCAATATCCAGATTCGTGGATCGTTAGCATCCTAAATTTCTCTTTCTTCTGAAGACACAAACATTCCTTTGGGACATCTATGCAGATAATCACACAGAGTTGTGTGTGTGTATGTGTGTGTGTGTGTGTGTGTGTGTGTGTAGTCTTTCTAACATCATACCTCTTTCTCTACCTTTTTTCTTTCTCTCTTAAACACACACACACACACGCACACACACACGTGCACACACACACCTACAGGCTGTCACACACGGTTAATACACACTTTAATTCCCATCCCAGGCCTGTTAAATTGTGTGTGCA
>PYXC01001172.1:2145000-2162500 GCA_015244755.2 Tenualosa ilisha | reverse complement strand
TACATCCTGTATGTCTGCCGCAAATCAATTATGATGCATATCAGTTTTGAATTGGATCTCCATGGAGTGCTGCTACAAGCAGTGCTCGTGTAGATGAGTGCACAGTGCGGATAAGGCAGTGGAACCCACAGAGCCAGCACTGACCTATGCTGTGCTCCCTGTGTAATGCATATTGTGATCGCAAGGTGTTTGATCATAGAGGCATTGAACCAAAACGATTTTTCCTGGCACTAGCGTCGAGAAATATCTCAAGGCAATAATGTAGCTCAGACAAGCCTCTTTATAACAATTCTGTACAACAGGATGCATGCACAAGTTATTTGACCTTTACACACACACACACACACACACACACAAACACATACACTCTCCACATAATCACACACACACATCTACGTGTATGCACACACACACACACACACAATGGAGAGCTGGTCTTATGGGCTCATGGGAGTGGTGTAGTGTGTAAAATAGCACAGCGCCTATCAGCAGATTTAAGAAGTTATTTGTGTGTCAACTGTAAGTAATGTGCATAAGGCCGCCTAGTACATCAGGCCTAATGTAGTTGATGTTCCTTTATGGGAAACCGTATCGCACTAACTGGGTGAGACATTTGACTCCCCCAGAAGGTCATTATGTCATTCTGATAGATTCTGTAGGAGTCATTAACACAGTCTCTAGGGAGACTGCAGTGCTTTTTCACACCGCCACGCACCACACACACACCACCACCACACACCACACACACACACACACACAGTGATTTATATTCTGAGGCCTGTTGACTGCATGTGCATGTAAGTGTGTTTATTTACAAGTGTACATTTGTGTGTGTGTGTGTGTCTGAGGGAGAGAGAGAGACACAGGCTGAAATGGATTTTAGAGAAATTAACTTCCTTTTAGAACCTAATAAACAGTTTTTGTACACTAATGTATGGATGTAAATGTGTTTGTGTGTGTGTGTGTGTGTTGGTGTTTTTACCTTTGGGTGTGTGACTGCATGTGTATCTCTGTTTGTATCTGTGAGAGTTGGTGTGTACTGTATGTTTGTGTATGTACACGCGTATGTAGGTGTATGTCCAGACTTTGTGTTTTTGTGTGCGTTTGGTGCGTGTGTGTGTGTGAGAGAGAGAGCATTCACACTAGTGTTACAGGTTTAATATGTTTTGGTTTATTGTCTCTCACAGAGAAAATGAGACAAGCAAACAAATATAAACAAAGAGCATTGGTGAGCAGAGAAGAAACAAAGGGAAGATAGAAAGTCAGAGAGAGGTGGTGAAAGTACTAGAGATGAAGTGATATGAAGAAAGGGAAGGAGGTGAAGACTCTGAAGTAGTTTTCCATCGTCTTTACACCTTTAAGAAATTCTACTCTGCTGTTCTGTTGCACCTTTGGAATAAAATGAAATAAAATATATGAGTTATAAGTACTTCTGTGTGTGTGTGTGTGTGTGTGTGTGTGTACGTGAGAGAGAGAAGAGAAACAGGGAGAGCAGAGATAGCAGAGGGAAAGAGAGAAAATACACTTTGAAGGAACCGAGGCTTTGAACCTCGTGAGAAAATCTTAGGAATTAATAGAAGCCATATTCATGTCATATCTCTAGCAGTGCTTCTGACATCTGTATCATCCATTCAAGTTAGGCCTTGGCCTGATACACAACCTTGAGGGAATTTTTATTTAATGTGAAATCCATTTATGATTGCCAACATTTCAGTGAAGCACATTTCAAAATTCCATTGAAAATACAGAGGAAAAATACAGGGAAAAACCCCTCCTGGGTTCCTCCATTTTCAGATGTTCATGTCAGTCTGTGAATTAGAATGTCAGACTTGTACCATGTATGTGTCACATGGAGTTTATGGGGAAAAGTTATACTGGAGAAAGGGACTCAAGATAGTTATGGTGTGAAGCAGCACATTATATTCTAAGACTACATCCTTTACAATAATTACTGCAGCTGTCAGTGAATTAACTCATCACTGGAGTACACACTCACACGTATACACACACACACACACACACACACACACATACACACAAACACAAACACACACGCACACTACACACTCATATAAAAGACACTGTCGCGCCCTGTCACACACTCTTATGAGGACCTGCAAATAACAGCAGAGGCGTGTTCCCTAAACTTGGATCCTCCCTCAGGGTCTAGAATAATCAGCTCACTGGGGAGAAACACAGACATACACACACAGGCACACACACACACATACACACAGAGAGAGAGAAAGAGAGAGAGTGAGAGAGAGAGAGCCTTGGAGGAAAGAGAAAATGAGCAACCATTCTGAGTGCTCACTTTATGAATTATTTTAACTTCAGCCCCAGGCTCGTAGATTCTAATACAATATGAGTCTGTTCCTATCCCTGTGTGTGTGTGTGTGTGTGTGTGTGTGTGTGTGTGTGTGTGTAGGAAGCTTCTCTAATGGCCATGGAATAACTATGTTCTCTGATGCTTAATGCCTATATTGCTCATCTCTGTATTCCTTAAATATTTTCCAGTAAATATGTCAGTATGTACCTGTCTGTCCCTCAGTCTCCATCTGTCCCTCTGTCTGCTTACTCCTTTCTCCACAGACATTATAAAACCCAACAGTGAACCAATCTCATTTATAGACATGAGCAACGGGCCCAGGAGTAAAAGGAGAGAGATTATGAAAGATGGTGGGAGAGAGAAAAGAGAAAGAATATGATTTGGACATGTAGATTCACACTCCTCTTTGCCAAGGGGGTTGTCAGATATTGAAGTGCGCTGGCTGAAAGCGTCACCTCTATGCGAGGTTTGCCCAAGGTTAACTTCCACTTCTAAAGGCCTCTCGCACTTACGCAGCCTAATAGCATTCTGACAGTCCCACTTTGTATTGCCCTGTATGTGTGTGTGTGTGCGTGTGTGTGTGTGTGTGTGTGTGTGTGAGAGAGAGAGAGAGAGAGTGTGTGTGTGTGTGTGTGTGTGTGTGTGTGTGTGTGTGAGAGAGAGAGAGAGAGAGTGTGTGTGTGTGTGTGTGTGTGTGTGTGTGTGTGTGTGTGTGAGAGAGAGAGAGAGAGAGTGTGTGTGTGTGTGTGTGTGTGTGTGTGTGTGTGGAGAGGTGGGTGTGTGTGTGTGTGTGTGTGTGTGTGAGAGAGAGAGAGAGAGATAGAGTGTGTGTCTGAAACAGTGTGTACAGTTTCTGAAGGTGCTGTTGCAGAGGCGATAAAAGGAATGCATTGATTTTCTTTTTTTTTTTTGTTTTAATAGACTTTCCCTGAAGTCACACACCACCTCCACTCTCTCTCTCTCCTTACATTTCACTCCCTCCATCTTTCTCTCCCTCCTTCTCATTCATCTTTCTCTTTTCTCTTTTCTGTCCATCTGTCTGTCAGACATTTTTCTGGGAATCTTACTGAAACACACTCACTCACATGAGCACACAATAGAGATGCTAATCTGTGTGTATGCCTCACTGGCAGATGTGTTGAACTCAGCGAATTTAGCCACTCCCTTAGTTAGAAAGCAGTTGTTTGTAGTGTGTGTGTGAGTGTGTGTGTGTGTGTGTGTGGTGTGTGTGTGTGTGTGTGTGTGTGGTGTGTGTTTCTGTGTGTCTGTGTGTATCCACTCTGATGGATGTTTATTGTTAAACTTATACTTAATTTCTCTTTTATACTGCACTGTATTACACTATTGCACTTTCAACTTAAAATAGTGCAGTTTTATGTTAGCAATATGCACTCTTTGTTAGTTTCTTTCATTGTGTTGTAGCTTGAATGTTATCCTCTTTTGTAAGTCGCTTTGGATAAAAGTGTCTGCTAAATGCTTAAATGTAAATGTTATTCATCCGGTTGCTAATAGTTACCGTGGGTTTGGCCAAAAAATTAGCAAGCCAAATTTCTCCCACCTCTGACCTCCACACACACACACGCACACACACACACGCACGCACACACACATACACATGTATCACACACACACACACTATTACTTCTTTCTATATTACTTACACACTATCTCTATGTGCTGCAGTGACCTTTAATGCACCAAGCATAATTCCAAGTTTAAAGGCATCATAAAACCAATCGCTTTGCAGCGATGTTACTGTAGGTTTGCCAAACATTTTGTATGTATTTCAGCATGACTGTTCTTTTTATGGGCCAAAGTCCTACTTCACTGTAACCACAATCACTCTGAGAAATAAGAGTCAGGGAAAGAGAGCGCAGGTGAGATCTGGAGAGCATTCTTCCGGGGGGGTTTACAGGCGTACTTGCAGCTTTATTAGACAGGGACTAAATATGGTGGCTCAAGTTAAAAGCCTTTTAAAAAATGGCACATAGTCTTGTAAGATCAACACATCTATATGCCAGCTGTGAGAGAGCCACGGACATGAAAAGGAGATTCGAATGATAAAAAAAAATGATAATTTTTTTAAACACTTGACCACTAAATTTGGTCTGTGCTTTAAACTGCCATGTCACTGACATTGAATACTTGCTGTAGCTAATGTATTACATTACAGACATTCAGTAATTAAAAGCATGTATGGGCAAAGCACCTTCTCCCTGTAGCCATACATAACGCAAGGGCTACTTGTAATGAGGTTTTGTTATGTATGTGGGTGTACGTGTGTGTGCGTGTCTGTGTGTGTGTGTGTGTATAAATATCTAAAGTACATGTATGTGGGTGAGTAAGTGTGTACATATGTGTGTCCATATATGTGTGTGTGTGTGTGTGTGTGTGTGTGTGTGTATATGTACTATATATATATAAGTGCCTAAAGTAAGTGTATGTGCGTGTGCATGTGTGCAACTGAAAACTGATTTGGGAAAGAAACGGACAAACTGTCAAATTATCAGGGTATTTGATCTGCCTGTAAAGTAAACAAATCAAAAACAGTGGAGCTACACACACACGCACACACAAACAAACAAACAAACAAACAATACACACATACACATACAGGCAATACAAACATCAGTGTATCGGTGAGGTAGAACCAATGACTGTCATTGGGTAAAACACACAGAGTAATACCTTAGTATTTATGTTTGTGTTCACTAGATAGGGAAAGCCAGATCTGAATAAGAAACGCAGAGAGAGAGAGAGAAAGAGAGAGAGAAATAGAGAGCGAGAGAGAGAGACAGAGAGAGAGAGAATGGTTTGACATTGTAAAGGAGGTTACTGTGACATGCAGATCAGTGCCTCCCTGATCAGGATCATGGCAAGGGAGAGGATTTGCTGGAGCTCTGATGACTCCAGCAGTTTCACACAAACTTTCTTTCCTTTTCATTACACACACACACACACACACACACACACACACACACACTCACACATACAGCTACTGGTCCACTGTCAGTTTTGAACTCACCTGTCACCTGCATTTCACGTGGTGTGTGTGTGTGTGTGTGTGTGTGTGTGTGTGTGTGTGTATGTGTGCACGTGCATACTCTATGATTGTTTGTGTGTGTTTCTAGTGGTTTGTTTTGGCTATTTTGTTTTTAATTCCCGGGCATCACGGGAGTGTGAGGACGCTCCACTGATCCAGACAGGCATGCCTGCTGCAGGGGGAGTAATTAAGAGAGGGGAAACACACTATTCTGATGTGGCCAGGCCTCACTGTTAATGACACACACACGCACACACACAGATAACATCGCTCTCACACACATACACATACACACACACGCACACACACACACTATAGATGGAGACACTGTGATTTACCAACACACACTCTCACACAAACATAAACAGACTAGAGAAGGATTTGATGCACTGATATGATGCACAAGATATTAGGGCATTACAGAAGATGCTTTAAGCGACAGCATACACACACTCTCTCTCTCTCTCTCTGTCACTCACACACACACACACACACACACACACACACACACACACACACGTACACACACAAAGACTTGCAGTTAGGGCAGAGAGGGTGGAATGAATGTCAGAACTCATAATGGAGACTTGCAAGCAAAATCAGATCAGTGCATGTGTGTTTATGTGTGTGTGTTTGTGTGTGTGTTTCTCAAAGCACTACACATCTCCCCCTCAATCTGTCAACTGCATTATGTTAAACCAAGAACTGCTTATGCATTTGTGTGTGTGTGTGTGTGTGTGTGTGTGTGTATGTACATGAGAGTATTTGTGACAGCTTCTGAAGGCAAGTCGGGTTTTTATGCCCTTATTTACTTAATCAAATATGAAAGGTCTCATTTGATAAACATCCGCTTGTGCTCTCGCACACCCAAACACACATCTACACAATAGCTGGAAGGCTTTCAGTCACTCTGAGTCTTCTGGTGCATGTCTGCCAGCGGATTAAGGACTACATTGACATTATTAGTGGGTACACTTGGGCCTCTAGACAGCATGACAGTCTTAAATGTTTGTTCAGATCATTGAGAGTGAGAATAGATCACCAGATGTTCTTTTCACACTGTCAGCATAGTGATACCGTGTGCTTTAGCTATGACTGTATGGTCCAAGATGAAGCAGCACTATAACATCAACTGACACCTGTTCAGAAAAGTTTTAAAAATATGTATAAAGTGAACAATAAAATGATTTATTTTCACAGATTTTAACCTTTCTATAGGCTATAGGAACAACCCCCCCCCCAAGTTCTCAATCAACCCAGATCACAACTAAATACTCATTCTGAGCCAGTTTAAAATAAGCTGCATGAATGACCAGATGGTTCATTCATCTGTTATTGGCCTTTTCTGGCTTCTGTTACACCTTAGAGTCTGATGAAGTCAAACTCTGTGGCATTTCTTCTCAATGACAAAACATTTATGCCTGGGTTAAACATATGCTTGTACAAGCACATTTGGGACCTATAGTGGAAACATTTACATGAAAAAAGACAACCTGCAAGAGTTAGTTAGCCCTGATTCACATAAAGTAGCAGACTGATAAAATCACTCATCTGTCGTGTATACTCCCATGTTAAGTTCCTGGGCCGGTATAAAATTCATATTTTAAAGACTAAATAATTTCACAAAGAGAAATTAAATACTGTTTTCTTATTGGCTGATAGGGTATGTGTTATTCTTCGATAAATGGACAATTATGAAATAGATCTTGTAAAAAAGTTCGACCACTTTTGAGTGGTAACTAATAACCACATTCTAAAACTTGCTTGTTCGGTTCCTTAATTGAGATTGGCTGATTCGGCTGTCCAAGCCGTTGTAAATCTAGCACAAACACACAGGTTTGCCTCTTCCATTTCAGTTAAAAAAACATTGCAGTAGTAATACTAGTAGTAATAGCCCATACAGTAGCCCATCACATCGTAGCATCTAGTGTTTCCCGGCAACCACTTCCCAGAGGAACTATATGTTTTGGGCAGAAAAATGGTTATTACGATAGACTATTTTATTTTTTTAATTTGTGTGGCTCTATCTAATAAAATCTTATCAAAGATTTGTTGTAACAGTTTTAGAAAAGCAATAAGCCACTCAAGTACATGGGTTTGTGCTGGAATTAGAACAGCGAAGGGGGTTTAATGGCACTCCGCTTCACGTCGTGCCTAACAACACCCATCAGCTGTTCTAAATCCAACACAAACCTACAGCCTCTTGTCGCTTATCACTCAGTAAGCGATGGTTGAACTAGTGAGCAACAATGGAATTAGCCACAGGTTCACTCACTCACTCACTCACTGTTGCCAGTAGCCAAAGAAAATAGTACAGCAACCGAACATATTTGTGCTACGGCATCGAACATGATTAAGCCAATCACAGTCAAGGGTAGGAACTATCTATCTATTGTGCTGACTATTAGAACAGTCTTAATTAAATCAATTAAATCCATATTATCCATATCCAAATCCATATTAAATTTCTTCTTTTCACTTATGAGAAATTAATGGATTTCTCTTGTCATTTTGTCTTGTTTTTTCTTGTTTTTCTGTAGGTGAGTTTAATTGACCCTATCTAGGTTATGTTTGTATTCATAGTTTGCTTGTTTGTGTGCGTGTGTGTGTGTGTGTGCGTGCGTGCATGCGCTGAGCAAAACCTGAAGACCTGAGTAATTTGAACACCTGACCTGCACTTATAACATGAGTTTTGGAATTTTAGTAAAAGGTAAAAGTTAAATATTAGGTATTAAAGAGGCCATATCAATTTCAGTAAAGTCTTAAGTGCATGCAGATAATCTGTGTCTCTCTCTCTGTGTATGTCTTCCCCCCCCTCCTTTCTTCCTCTCTTTTTCATACACACTGAAAGAGAGAGAAAGTGCAAAATCCAGACACTCACCTACACAGACAGACATGCACACAAACAGATTTACACACAAGCTAATATATGCAGACACATGCTCTCTCTCCCTCTCTCTCTCTCCCTCTCTCTCTCTCTCATAGCAGAGAGCGCGAGCACACACACACACACACACACACACACACACACACACACATACACAGAGAGAGAGAGAGAGAGAGAGAGAGAGAGAGAGAGACTCACACTCACATTATTATTATGCCCTGACAACATTCTGTGATCAAGGAAAGTGAAAATTGCAAACAGTCAGCATTAAATTATCCCCTGCAGTTAATTCAAATTTAATATGAGTTAATGTGAGCTGCCCGGAAGCCTGTGTGAAACACGAATAGAGAAAGACCTAGAGAAACAGCTCTAGCATGATTACAGACACTGCAAACTACATAGTCTGCTACATTCCCGATGTAGGTCAGCAAATGAAGAACTTTTATCATTCATAAAAGTATATATATATATGATGGTGTAAGTCAAATTTAAAAAGCTTTTACATTAACCCCGAGGGTTATCTAAGGCAAAGTGACTTCCACACGTCATTTGAAATACATGAATGTTCAAGTATCGTTTTTTATGCTACTAAATGAGGCAATATTTTCCCAGGACACATAAACCAGTCCAAGAGGGATGGCAAGTGTTGATTACCGATTGTAAAAGGCATGTAATCTGAACGGCGTGCTTATTAGACAAGCGGACAGAGGAGGCAACATAAAAGGCACAGAACACCAGCGGCATGTTTGTGATTTAACAGCCAGTATAATTCGACAGAGTACAACACAGCCGCCTGACATTTACCAAAGGGCAAGTGATAGGTGTTACATGGAGATAAGATAAATCAAGACTCATGAAGTGGATCTTGTGCAAAGCCTGTAAGTTTTCTTTTTGGTTTAATGGCCAATGTTTTGTGTTTTTTTGTGTTTTTTGTGCTCTTTTGTGCTTTTTTTGCCATTTGCAAAAAAAAAAACAAAAAAAAAAACTTACGTGACACAAAGCACAGCCAGGGCCACATATTGAGAGGGTTCAGCATCTCTGGATGAAGGAGGTGACAGTTATTATGATTATTTGTTCCAAGATGGCTGAATTGGCAAACGGTGTCACTGTACTGGAAAGTTATTATAATTAATTAAGCAGATATAATTAATATGATTAGTTAAGCAGTTAGCTTTTATAGTTGCATGAATTTCATTGCATGAATTTCATTATAATCATAAGTTGTTTTAACCTGGACATTATTAAGCATTGCTTTGGGTAAGACTCATTTGAGCTAATGTTGTTTTGCAACAACTTACATTAATTCTCAGCTAAAGTCTTACAGCATTGCAAGGGCAGGTTTGCACATTTTAATGGGGCAGTCTTCAACATTCTGCGGTTCCATTCCACGTTCTGCGGTTCCACGCTGTGAAAGAACACCATTAAAACACCTCCAGCAGATTGGCATGCATGTTGGTAGCAGATTTCCAGTCAGTGTCAAACTGGTTACATCATTTGCAGTCTTGAGATAGTGTGTCATTTACTTATGAATGTTATTTATCTGGATTTGCCTGGGAAATGTATGTATGCAGGGTATCTTACGTTAAACCCACATTGTATGTCAGCTTTATAATATTTGCCGAATGACTGAGGATAAATCTTTCACTTGCACAAGCAAAAATCTCCCCTCCCCCCTTCTGCCAAAATACTGTTCGAAGAGTTTCCTTCACAAGTGCCAAAGTAGAGGTTGTGAAACAGTCTGATGGCTGGGTAATGATGAACACTTCTGCAGTACACCTCTGTTGTGCTGTTTGTATTGCGGGGTAAAACCAACAATTAAAACAGCACAACAAAAATGTGAAAGTGTGTCTCCTTGCACAATAGGTAAAGGATCTGTAGTTACATCATTTTTTCATACCATGAAATTGGTTGTCATTGTACTCATTGTTGCGTTCTACCAAGCAAAGGTTGTACTTGCAGAAAAACAGACATTCTGTTTGAGATAAACTGGTAGAGTATAATAGTCTAGCAGAAAAACATCCTTTTTCATTATCATAATGAATTTTAGCAGTGAAAATCAAATCAGGGGACACGAGATACACTAAGACTATCGCAGGACTCTGGGTAAGATCCAACATGGCGGCGCACTGAATATTGTTTGTAAACACAAGATTACAGGAATACTTTCAGATCTATTTCTTCAGTTTAAACTGGATGAAACAACTTAGGCAAGGGGGAAAACAAGCCACACTGTCAGTTGATAAAATGTATGTCAGTGGAACACTTTACCGCGACTGCAATATCACCACGAGGCTATAGCAGTTCACAGCCCTCGCCAGTATTCACGTTGATAGCGATTTACTCACACTTCACTCCCTCTTACATATTACCTTGATGCAGCTAACATTGTCTCTACTCCTCTTTCTCGTCCTTTGCCTCCCTCTTTCTCTTCCTCGTGCTCACTCCATCTCATTTTTCTGTGAATTACATGTCTATAATGCAAAACAGGAAATTACTATACTGACGCTAATCCAGGTCAAGATTTCTACCTCTCCATTCATTGTATCTATCACTCTCCCTCCCCCTCCCCCTTACAACACATACACAACACATGCTGTGTTACACACCTATCCCTCTACTTCTCCTTCCCCCTCCCCTCTTTAACTCATACAAATGCCTGCACACACACCCCCCCCACACACACACTCACACACCACCCATCCTCTCATCACACATTTTTATCTTCAAAAACATAACATGGCATCTCTTACTTTTCTGACTTGGAACATCCATGGGATCGGGTCTCAGGCAAAGAGGATCAAAGTCTTAAACCATTTGGTTAATCCTCAAGATAACATACGCCTCCTACAAGAAACTCAGTTCTCAGATGCAAATTACACCCGTAACAAATCAGTACAATTCAGTCACCTATATTCGGCCCATCACAACACAAATCAAAGGGCAGTTTGTATTTTGATATACAAAAGAATCTGTTACACATAACACCACCATCACAGACCCAGAAGGATATTTCATCATTATAACCATTTCAATTAACAACACCCAAATTACAATAGCCAGTGCTAATGGCCCTAACACAGATGCAGATTTTTTCAACTTTTTTTCTTCACTCTCAAATCTCTCTGCCCCATCATATTAGCAAAAAACAAACGTATCTGACAATCTAAAGCAATTTTGGCCTTGGCATAGTTGGCGGTTTCAGCACCCAGACTCGAAAGACTACTCTTTTTTCGCACCAGTCCACCACATTGACTATTTTCTAACCAGCAATTCTATAGTTTCAAATATCTCTGAATCAACAATACATCCCATAGCCATTAGTGATCATGCCCCTGCAACATGACCCCAAATGTTTTATTAGGAGAGAGTGGGCATGCTTTTTAGAAATGAATGATTCCCCTGGATCTTCTTCACTTTTGTGGGAGACAGGAAAGGCAGTGCTTAGAGGTAGAATAATCTCATTTTCAGTGTACAAAAAAGAATTTCAATTAAACAACGGGAAGAGATTAACACAAGCAACCCATCAGAGGAAACACGGAATGAACTAAGAAATACAATACAAATACAAACATAATGAAATACTTAATAAGCACACTCAATTTATGATTTATCGATTAAGGCAAGAACCCTTAGCATCAATCAGGAAAATATTTAGCAAATCAAAAATTCACCACATCATTCATGGCTAAAGACTTGCTTTGTTTGCTTATTTGGTCCAGAGCATTGAGAGTAAACACTTCTTAGAATTTCTGCAGATTAAATCAACTATCCAAGCAAAAATTAATATCCAGACTGCTTACCTAGACATCCCCCACCAATCCTGGAATTGATTAACATACCCTCTCTCCAAAAAATTCTTTCCAAAATATGCAAAAATATATCACAGTTGGAAAAAACTTTAAGCCTACCATATCACAAATGGGAATCAGACTTGTCCATTGGTCCCGGTGCTGACTTTAGACCCAAATATGTAACATCTACCTCATGACTAAAAATACAAATCTACAACTAATACAGTACGAGGTACTTCACACCGCATTTCACCGCACCGAAGCGGTCTAAAATGGGTTTTGGCTCTGACTTGTGTTCTTACTGCATGCCAAACAACCCAGACACATACATTCATGCTGTCTGGCATTGCATGTCGATCAATCCATTTTGGGCAACTGTCATAGAGTCACTCACTACCATCTTTGTCTGTCACATCCCAGCAACCTCTTCCTTATTCATACTAGGAGATACATCTGCAACCAATCTAAGCTCCTTAAACAATAACATAATGCAAGTTGTGCTAACTATCGCTAAGAAAACAATCCTCTTGAACTGGAAATCAAGAAATACTGTACACATGACCCAAAACCTGTTAGATTATATATCATTTGACAATCCATTCACTCCCAACTTAAACAACTCAAGATACACCCTCCTCTTGGTCATCTTTCATCATCTACTTACAGACATGACCTGACCCTCTGTGCCTGAGATCCAGTCTTGCATCACATATCTCTCCTTATCTGTTAATACATAGTCATATATATTAGGAAGGGCGATGGAAGCTGGAACATTTTTTTTCTCTCTCTCTCTTTCTCCCTTCACTCCCTTTCTCTTTTTTCTCACACTTTGGCTTCTCTGCATCACCTGTTCCTGTTCTATCTGAGCCTCGAGGATGGCTTGGGTGGCCTAATCCTGTCTTGCTGTCGGGTGGGACCAGTATTGGGTGGTGCTGTGCTGGAGCTGGTGTTTGTGGTTTCAGGGTCCCCTCACCCTTGGGGTGAGAAGGGTGTGAAGGCTTGGTAACAAAACGTGGTGAGTCTGGGGGGCTGGGGGGTTGGGGGTCTGGGGGCCCCAGGCCCTGCGTTACACAATATCTACCCTCTGTCGTCTCATCGTGGCACACCTTGAGCAGGGACAGGCCTGCACCATAGCCAGGAATGGGTGCTCAGGTAGTCATTTCAGTCAACCAAATAATAATTATTATTATTGTTGTTGTTGTTGTTGTTGTTACTATACGTAAGATAAATAAGTAAATAAATAAAATAATATTGTTCTTCCCTGACACTCCCTTCCATGCAGTCCAGCTTCCATCTCCCATTAATTCAGCATTGGATATATTTACTCACATACACACCTGTGGACATTCCTAGAAACACACTGAACTTAAATCAAACAACAAAACAAAGAATAACATATTTATCATATCTGTGTGTCCTGGTAAAGCACTATACACAGCACTAGGATGGCCATATGCGTCGGACATAGCAGCAAGATTTGCACCGCCCAAGCCCCCCGCCCTGCTGCACAAGTCTACCCTCTCAAACCCCCACCCTCCCGCTGCAAAAGTCCCCCATATCAAGGTCCCACTCTACTGCACAAGTTGACCCTATCAAGTCCAGATTCTGCACTCAGCTGATTGAATGCAATGTAATTGCTCTCTTGATTAATAATTCTCTTGATTACTTAGATGAAGTTTGCTGTTACGATGTAATCATGTAATCATGTTAATGGCACTCCTCTTCGTGTGGCGCCTCTGCTTCTTGAAAAGACTCAAATCTTTTCATTGCTACATTATCCCATCTATTTATTTTGGCTTAAAAGTCAATCAGCCCATATCCCTGTTCGTCGAGGCTGCCAAGTAGTGTCGGTAGGTATAAGAACGACAACATTTGGTACAACGTAGAGCAAATTTGCGAACTGGCAGCTAACACTAACTGATGGGGGCACAGGAAAATGAAACTTACTTGCCCTCATCACACCATGGGTTGCCATTTTACTATTTGGTCTACGTTGTACCAAATTCTGTCACCAACGGTACTCCTACAGGCTGATTCACTCAAGATAATCCCTTAAATGCCGAGATGACTTAAATAAAAGTAATCACAAATAAAATTGCATGAACGCAAAACGAATGGGCATATTTTTAAACATGTAAGGAGTAGAAAAGACAGATATTTAGTTAAAACCTTTAACTGAAAGTAAATTACAGATAGCTGGAAAGCTCAATTCTTAACTGTTTGTTCTTTGTTATTTACAGCTCTGTTGTCATAGTGCATGAAGTTGAGAGAAATTAGTACAGGAAGGTAATTTAAAAAAAACATTGTGTGTTCTGAACAAAACCACACATTAACCATTAAACTGAGATGTGTAAAAGTGTATATTATAGTATATAATTTGTTCCAAAAAGTAAATAGTTTAATCAGTGTGCTGCCTAATGAGTGACAAGCACTAGTTTAAAAATAATTCTATTACTTTAACCGCTGCAATTGTTTGTTTTTCTTTTTTTTCTCTTATTTTCTTTTTTCAATCACATTGTTACAAGTTACAAGATAAGACAGTTGTTTTCTGTACTTTATATTTCACATCTTTTTTGAATATGTAATCATTTCATGAAATTTCAAATGATATTTCAAAACGCTGTATATTGGCACACACATATTCGCCATTAACTAGCAGCTTATTAGCATGCAGACTAATAACATACTAGCCATTTGTTAGTCATTACACAACACTTATTAATACCTTATTCTGCATGAGCTTATTCTACCCACAATGGACCATAAACTAAGAGTTATCCAGTTTTAACTCCTAATTACAGCTTATTCATAGTAATTCATATTCATAGTATTATTATTTGGACACTCTTAGCACTTGTAGCTTTGGGTTTTTCATTCCAATAAATAGACCATCTTTTCTAAGTATTGCTGAGAAAGAATAACTTTTCCAGTTGTACTACTGCCTGATAAGCCCCATACTAACCAAAGCATATTAAAATCATAATTCATGTGCAACAACTTACTATTGGCAAATAAATAATAATTAGGAGTTAATATTGAAATAATTCTTGGTTAATCTGTTATGGGTAGAATAAGGTCATGCAGAATAAGGTTTTAATAAGTGATTTGTAGTGACTAACAAATGTCTAGTATGTTATCAATTTGCATGTTATTAAGCAGCTTGTTAATGGAGAATCTGTGTGCTAATATAAAGCGTTACCCAAAAATTATTTCAGTTCTCAATGAACGCTTCATTTCATCTACACGAAGTGGGTAAAAATTTTGTAAACATCTGTGGAAGCTTTTCTCAGTGATACAAATGCATACATTAAATCTGTGCAAGCACACACACACACACACACACACACACACACACACACACACACACACACCACACATGCAGTGTAAGAAAAAAACTGTGAGAAAAAAAATGAATTTAGACAAATTTGACTCATTTTCTGCTTGTGTAATTAATCATCTGGATTAGTGTGATTATTATGTCTGTAATTAAATGTGTGTACTCGTAATTACCCTCCCATTCAACAAAATCAAAGGCAAAAATAATTTCATTACAGTTTCACTTAATTAGAGAATGATTATTCCCATAATAGTCAGACTGTGGAATGATATAAGACAGAGTGAAAGAGAGGGTGAGAAAGACAGACAGAGAGAGAGAGAGAATGGGAGGGAGGGAGGCTTGAGTAGAGAGAGGGGGAGAGAGAGAGAGAGAAGAAAACGAGTGAAGGGAGAGAGCAAAGTGAGAGAAATGGGTGTTGTGAGCAATACAGAGCAGGTAAAATGAATAAAAAACGAAGGAATCCGAAAGCGGATGAAAAAAGTCAAGAGGATGGAAGAAAGGTCAGAAAAAAAGAGGGAGCTAGAGAGAGAATGAGGGAGAGAAAGAGGGAGCAAGAGAGAGAGAGAGGGAGATGAATGGGAGTTAATATTCCAGAGCAGTAATGGGCGCAGTGGTAATAGCAGTCAGGACGTGTTTCCGTAAAGGCATGGCTAGCTACTCGTAATTCTCTCTAATAATTCTGCACCTGACAGCACTGATCACTCTGATCCCTCTGGTGTGTGTGTGTGTGTGTGTGTGTGTGTGTGTGAGAGAGAGTGTGTGTGTGAGAGAGAGAGAGAGGTTGAGAGAGGAAGGGAAGGAGAGGATGAGGAAGAGAAATTGTAGGTGATCTTAGACAAAAATTACGATGGCAATGAAACAGTCATCACACTGATTGACAGGCGACTTCAGCAAGATTGACAGGACTGCTGTACATTTTGTGCTTGTACATTTTGTGCTTGTACATGTTTGTGTGTGTGTTTGTGTGTGTGTGTGCGTGTGTGTGTATGTGAGTGTGAGCGAATGAGTGAAAGAGAGAGAGAGAGAGAGAGAGAGAGAGAGATGGAGAAAGGAGGAAAAAAAGCAAATCCATGTCTCTGATCATTGATTGGCATGACCCATTTTCATGCGTTATGAGGAGAGCGGCCCCTCACAGCAGCAGATAATACACCCGACTCATCAGAATGGGGAGCAACCCAGTCCAATCCTCCCAGGGTGTGGTGTCTATGCCAGACTCATTTTAGGGCTTTGCGCCACTCGGCAAACACGTCCTGCAAGGGGGACCAATTACCTCTGTCTGCCTTAGAAAGCTGCTTCCTCCCGAGATCCCTAAGCTGCCTCTGCACACACACAAACACACACCCACCCACACACACACACATACACATACACACATAAACACACTTAAGCACATGCAGCCTCACATACACAAACAATTACTGCTTATTCACAGTCTAGTTATTGTGTTTTATAATAGGGCTATGCTCAGAATATTGTTATTGCAACATATCATCAAACACTCCTGCATTGATATATCGTCAATATAGATGATGCATGTAAAAGCCCTGGCATCACTGCAAGTTCAAAGCAACTTGAATTTAAAATAGAAATATCAAACTTTGCTTTTACAGTTTTTTTCTGATTGCTTAGGCACAATTTTTGAAACTTCTGGCTATTTTTGCAAAACTCTTCACATAAATCACATAACTTTCCACCCAACTAGCAAGACATCATAAATTACTTGTGAAAGCACATTTTGCACTCATTGCAAACACACTTTTTGCTAAACTGTCCACACTCAACAGTACAAACAACCCATAACATTAGTAAGCACACAAAGCACCAACTGCACTGACAGTAAGAATGGAAAACACATTTGGCTTTTGCGGTTTTTTAGAAATTTTGATATTCCACTTTTGCACTTCAAAGTCCTTGTCTCTTTCCTTCTTATTTCTTCACCTCTTCCACTCCTGTAATTCTTACACCTCTTTTACTTTATGTCCAATATTGTCCAAAACTGTAATCCAGACAAATCCTTACCTGTCTTTTTTGCAGTGCTAAAGGTCTGAATGTTGAAGTAATTATGTAGGAAGACGATTCTCAGAATCGTGTGAATAGAAGGCACAGAAGAGTA
>PYXC01001172.1:2135000-2140000 GCA_015244755.2 Tenualosa ilisha | reverse complement strand
CTGTACCATATTGTATAATGTGCACAGACACACATATGCCCACACACACACTATGCCTGCACGCACACACACACAGAGTGATGGTGTTAAAAAGAAAAGAGAGTGAACTAAATGGAGGACACATGTTCCAGCTGCCGAAGGAAAACAGCTCCAAAGGCAATTAACAGTTAACATCTGCTGCAGTGTTGCTATTACACACACACACACACACACTCTTTCTCTCACTCTCTGAGACAGACATACAAACACAGGTCCAGAAGGGCGTATGAGAGCGACAGATGCTCTAAGTGGCTAGCAGTGTTTTCACTCACACACATACACACACACACACACACACACACACACACACATCTACACAAATCCAAAATTGGAGTTTTAAGGCAGGCTGTGGGGGAGAGTGAGAAAATAGATCATCAGACAGGAGAAAATAAAGGAAAGTGAGGAAGTGAAGAAGAATGATGGGAGGTGATGAAAGGCTAAAAAAAGGAGAGTGAGAGAGAGAGAGAAAGGAATAGAGTGAATGAGTGAAGAGTGAAGAATGTACGAATGATGTGATGTGAAATAGACAGGAGCAGAGTGCTTGGCTGCTCACACACACACACACACACACACACACACACACACACACACACACTCATCTGTGTGTGAAAGTGCTGCATTTGGATGCAGCCAAACCCAACCATGCACAGCAGTAGTTAGGCAAACAGATGGACTCAAATTCAGCTAAACAGAGAAGTACAAGTCCACAGCACACAGATAACAATGTGGATACCCACACCTGAGGCACTTGACATGCTATACAGGAAGAGAGTGCTGTACAGTAACTATACATATATCTGAGAAACTTGATCATGTAAAGAAGAACTAAGAGGATCCATGAGGACTGTATAGACATAAGCTTAGAATAACAGAAGAGTTCTGCGTGTCCTGACTACTGTCTGTGTGTGTTTTGTTGCGTGAAAATAAAATGGTGTCAAATAAAGTGTACGTTTGTTTTTTTTGTTTTTTTTTTAGAAAGACGTATTGTACTAAAAGTACAAGTGTAGTGGCTATGTGAGAGATTTACTTGTATTTCATGTGTATTTCTATTTATTTGTTCATTCTTATAACATTATTTTTTATTTTCAAGTTATTTGATAGGGACAAAAACAATATACTTTGATAAACTGTAAACAAGTTGGTCTGATGCAAGTGTCATGGTGTTTTTTTAAGCAAATACTGAATTTCCACACTCAACATTCAAAGGGTGCACTTCTGAAACATGAGAATATGAACAAAGGCCCTGTTCCCGAAACAACAGTCATGGCCGACACTGGCATCGGATAGCTAGGGGTCGAGACAGGCTCAGTGCCACTCAGTCGGCATTTGGAATTAAGCTGTTGCGGCCGGCTATGGAGCCAATGGGGGGCTGTGTTGTGCTTTTGGGGTGGGATCAAGGCTCGGCTCCACGTGAGGAATATCAATTGCATTGCCATGGTGACTATGGTGCAGAATTATTTTTGGCCCTCTGTGCTGACCGTCAACATGCGTCGAACTTCAGAGGACCAGAGGACAAAACTTGCATGGAGGTGTTTAGTTTAGTGGAAAAACATTGGCCCAGTCTCAATGTCCTCCATAAATCCTAAGCCCTGAGCCCTATTGCAAGCACATTTCTGTTTTATGGCAATTGTTTACTAGCGTTTTTATGCCTCTTTCATGTTTCACATCTTAAAGCCCTTTAGCAAAGTCTGCAGAGAACTCTCACGCGCTTCGGATTTTGACAGTGGGACACCCCTAAACCTTCACAAATTTAGCGTGAACGTGCATCTAAGTCTGTGAGCCTGTAAGGGCAGACATTTGAGACCGGGCCAGCGTTGAGAAATAAAAGCACACACACATACACGCAAACGCTAACACACACAAACACAAACACAAAGACACACATGCACAGATGTACACACACATAAACGCAAACGCTAACACACACAAACACAAACACAAACACAAAGACACACACACACAGATGGACACACATATACATGCAAACGCTAACACAAACACAAACACAAATGCGCTCACACACACAAATGTACACACATATACACTTATATTGCCAGCTGAAGTGACTCAAGAGAAACATTACAAGCCTGAGGACACCCACACTAATGCTTGGATATGTTAATTGTGTCACAAAAATAAACATAACACAATAACACCCCCCCCCTTTCCTCCTCCCTTGTCTTCAGGACTATGCGGAGAAGGAGAAGGCCATTGGCAAGGCTCTGGAGGAGCTGAAGGCTAATTTCTACTGTGAGTTATGTGAGAAGCAGTACCACAAGCATCGGGAGTTTGACAACCACATCAATTCCTACGATCACGCTCACAAACAGGTATGCCCAAAAAACCCCTTCCCCACCTCGCCCTAGTTCACACTGCCCTGGATAGAAATGACAAAACAGACCCTCTTCAGTGGATTACAGATATACAGGTGAAGGAAAGATAGAGAGAAGAGAGGACAGAGAGAGAGTGGGAGGGGGAGAGGGAGAGCGTGGGATGGAGAGAAGGAAAGAAAGACAGTGTGGACATGGCACAAAGAGGAGAGAGCTGCAGGCACATGAGCCAGGGAAGCACTAGGAGAAGAGGAGGAGAGAGGGAATAAGGGATGAACAGAGCATGAGAAAGCAGTGAGAAGAGAAGGAGAAGAAGAAGAAAAGAGCGAGAGAGGCAGGGCTGGAGGGGTGGACATGGTACAACAAGCAGAGAGCTGGAGGAAAAGAAAAGGAGGAGGAGGAAAGAGGGAGGACAGTACTGGAAGGAGAGACGGGGGGAGGGGGGGGGGGGGGCTGGAAATGTGGATATTATACAAAGAGGAGAGAGCGAGCTAGAGAATGTGAAGAATAGGAGGAGAAGAGAGAATGAGACATGGAGGGGTGGATATGGGGCATGGAGGAGAGAGCAGGCGAGAGAGCAAAAGGAGGAGGAGAGGAGGAGAGAGAGAGAGGAAGTGAGAGAGGAGGACAGAGAGAGAGGAGAGAGAGGGAGATGGAGAAGGGAGGTGTGGAGGGGTGGATACAGTACATGGAGGAGAGAGCGGGCAAATGAGCAAGAGGAGAAGGAAAGAAAGAGGTGGATGAGAAGAGATTAGACAAGGATGAATGAGTGATATCTGAGGTGAAGAGTGTGTGTGTGTGTGTGTGTGTCGGGGGGAGGCGGTGAATTGACACGACTCAGGTGGCTGCAGTATGGCAGGAAATGTGTGTGTGCGCATGCAGGTGTGTGTGTGTACACTAATGAGTGTCGCTATGTGTGTATGGGTGGATGCAGGGGCATTTGTTTGATGTGTGTGTATGTGCATGTATTTTATGTGCTGTTTATGTATGTTTGTGTGTGTGTGTGTGTGTGTGTGTGTGTGTGTGTGTGTGTGTGTGTGTGCATGTGCAAAGGCTGCAGGTTTGGCCCCCATCTGTGATGGATCAAAGCTGGCAAGCACAGGGAATCTCTCGCAACAGCTTACAGACTTGTCTCTCAGCTGACCACACATTACCAAAATCTCTGGGCTATGTGCGCCAACCGTGTAGGTGATTGCTAATGTACGCTCACTCACAGTAGAGATGTTGAAGGGTGTGTGTATGTGTGTGTGTATGTGTGTGTGTGTGTGTGTGTGTGAAAGAGAGAGGGGGGGAGAGAGAGACAGAGAGAGGAAGAGAGAGAGAGCATAAAAACGGAGCCAAATTGACCCAATCTGCCAGGTCTGCTTAGGAAGGACCGAGGGGTTTTTGTCTCATAGCTTATGTTCAGAGACATGCTCGTGCTCATGACATGCCCCGTCATACAGCCGTACTCAGTGGTAGAGGGAGATGTGATCAGGGATGAAGGCAGCCCTCAACCTCCAGACATGACACAGACGCAGTCTCAAGGGGAGATACACAGTCATAGCCCTGGAAGATGACTGAAGCACTGAGCCATGTAAACACATGCACACATACACACACACACACAAACACACACACACACGAACGCATACACACGTACACACACCTTCTCAAATATATTTATACTCACATTCATTCACATGGTTGTACCAGTATGTGTAGGTCCTCTGTCTTTTGCCCACTTTTGTTTAGTCTCACACACACATACACACACATACACACACACACACACACACACACACACAATGCACACAACCCTCCATTTCATCTGTTTCTGGCTCCTTAAGACAAACACACACATACACACACGTGTGTTGTGTGCTGGCACGTGTGTGTGCTAACCGAGTGCACGAGAGTATTTTCAGTGTGCATGCAAGTTTGTTGTTGTTGTTGTTGTTGTTGTTGTTGTTATTGTGTGTGTGTGTGTGTGTGTGAGAGAGAGAGAGAGAGACTAAAGAGACTGAAGAGACCAGAGACTGGTACAAACATGTGAATGAATGTGAGTATGAATATATTTGAGAAGGTGTGTGTGTGTGTGTGTGTGTGTGTGTGGCAGAGAGACAAAAAGAAAAAAAGACAGTCTGTGGCGCAGCGCAGGGAGAGACACTACCTGTCTCTCTTCACTATCAAAATAATTGCAAGAAGCCATATATGTAAGGGATGATGTTCTGCAAGCAGGTTATCATCGTGGAATAACTCCCGACAGAGTGATGGGGGCCCGACGCCTGCGGAGGGCTTGAATCACTCTGAGGAGAGTTATTTCACGATAATGACCGCCTCGCAGAACGTTATCCTGATTATTACACAGCTGCCTATTGAATACATCAATAACATGACGAATTATGTTTGTCATTGCTGTCATAGTCATTTTTATGATTAAGATGGATAATAGCTTCTGCGAAAAACTTACTGATCAGCTGATTGGTTATGGCAACGTTCTGTGTCACTTTCCCTCACAGCGGCCTGTTACATTTAGCGATGGTTCGTTATCAAGAAATATCACATCGTAGAACATTGAAAGTCCCATTGAAGTGAATAGGGCATTCTTCAGCAATTTAAAGAGACTAAAATCATGTAACATGTAATCAT
>PYXC01001172.1:2125000-2130000 GCA_015244755.2 Tenualosa ilisha | reverse complement strand
ATTAATGCCTCCTGAGCCGCACAGGCTGCACAGAGACAGAGCCGAAGACATCAAACGCCCCTGGTCCTAATCCCCCACCTCCACTCACCTTCATACACACACACACACACACACACACACGCACATACACAAAACCTCCACACACACCTCACCCCATCTTTTACATCCTTTGCCACCTTGCACGACAAATCTCTACCTCCGCCCGAAACTCCAGGTGCCCACTTAAGCCTCATCTTCCTGCTACACACACACACACACACACACACACACGTACATTAACACAACATCCACACACACCTTTACTCCATCTTTTACATTCTTTGCCACCTTTCCCAACAAACCTCTACCTCCGCCCGAAATTCCAGGTGCCCACTTAAGCTCATCGTCCTGCCACACACACACACACGCACACACACACACATCTTGACATACCTTTCCTCTCAAGCACTCACAGGTCACATAAACAGCCACATAAATAGACACTCACAAATGCACAAATGCACAAATGCACACACAGACATGCACACACACACACACACACACACACACCTTTTCCTGCAGCTCACCTACAATGATCATCTGTCTTTGTGACACTTGTCAGCTCTCAGTCTCAGCGCTTTCAACCCCCCCCCCCCCCCCCCCCCATCAGCTGTCTGTTTTGTCATGTGGATTATCAGCGTCTGTAGATTGGGAGCTGGGATCGTGCTGCGTGCTGCTCCTGTTTCGGCATTGAGCTGGAGCTGCTGGAGATGGAGGCTGACAGCTGAGCGGCGCTTAGAG
Organism: Tenualosa ilisha; assembly: GCA_015244755.2. NCBI lineage: Eukaryota > Metazoa > Chordata > Actinopteri > Clupeiformes > Clupeidae > Tenualosa > Tenualosa ilisha. The sequence continues at coordinate 2,129,220 of PYXC01001172.1, read as the reverse complement.
GCAGCCGGGGCAGCCGAGGCAGACGCGACGGGCTCCGCCGCTAATGCTGCTAGCCGGCTTCGCTCGGGGAGCTGTTAGTAGAGCACTGCCCGTACAAATCTTCTCTTATTTGCCATTTCTTTTTCTTTCCTTCTCTCTCTCTCTTGCTCTCACTCTCTCTCTTTCCCTGACACACGTATATATATATATATATATATATATATATATACTCACACATGCACACAAATGCTCACACACAAATACTATTTGTCCCCGTCTCAGACATTCTACATTCACACTCACAGATGCTGTAGGCATATGCGAGAGTAGACATGCACAGGCAATTCAGTACCATTCAATTCAGTCCACATGCTCACACTCTTTGGATGACACATACACAAGCGCGCACACACACACACACACACACACACACAAGCACACACACACACACATACCGTCTCTCTCTCTGTCTCTTTCTCAAGATAAAGGTTCACCAGGAGCATCCCTAGGCTCCTGTGGGCTTTTGTGTCTCTTGTCCTTCTTCCCTTAAGTGTTTGTGTGTGTGTGTGTGTGTATGTGTGCGTGTGTGTGTGTGTGTGTGTGTGTGTGTGTGTGTGTGTGTGTGTGTGTGTGTGTGTGTGTGTGTGCGTGGTTGGGGAGACATGCAGGTCTGCTCTTTGTGCCTCAGGAAGGAACCACTCAGAGGGAAGCTAAGGAAATGACTCTCAAAAGGCTCCTGACCATCTATTTAAAGACTCACACACACACACACACACACACACACACACACACACACACACACACACACAAAGTAAAGACTGACTCATTTTCAATGTCTACGCAAGTTACTGGAAGGCGTCAAGCTATGGAAGAGTTGGCATGTACGTGCACCGCCAAAATGTTGTACATCTTCATTTTAATGTAACACAAGTGTAGACTGTATGTTTTACCTAAACAATGAGAGGGCTCTTCAAAGTGTGCACTTGACTTGTGTTGTCAGTGGTGTTCATCTTGCATGTTGGCATAAACTGGGTTTAAGGCACAAAAGAACTCTCAAAAAAGTACTTTCATTATCCCAATCCCTGTCCTAAAGATACACAGATGTACAAGCACATACACACACACACACACACACACACACACACACACACACAATTTGAGGATAGCCTTGGCCAATCTCTCAGTTCACAGACTACAGACACATAAAGTATAGGCTGTGTTCTGGTTCCCACTTTATCCTAAGATAATGGTACAAGGTTTCGAGATCAGAGTGAACCGTGTCTCAGAGACTCTAGATGGCTTTTATTCTGGGAAATGTTAGGGACAGAGACAGAGAGAGAGACAGAGAGAGAGAGAGAGAGAGAGAGCAAAAAGCCTTTGGGGTCTTAGAAAGGTGGAGGCTGCTGAGAGCAGTGTCCAAACAGAGAGGCTCCAGATGAAACGGCCTCTGAGGTAAATGGTGTCTGACACAAACACTCAAACACTCTCCGACATTCCCGGCAAGAGGGGCAGTGTCAGCACACACAACACAGCTGGACAAAATGGCAAGACAACCCTATAATTCCACCAACATCAGCAGCAGCACACACACACACACACACACACACACACACACACACACACACTTGTGTGTCTATTACCTGTACTGGTGAGGAAGTACCGCAATATATTTTTACATCTTTCATCACCTTTTTTTTTTTAACCTCTACGCTTTGCAGATTGTGCATCTCTCTCTCTAGAACAGCTACACAGTGTGTCAGTGGAACACTGACATCCAAAAGCATGTCTTTTTTTTTGTAGAAAAGGTTAGGCTTCCTGTGCTTATTAGAGGTGTCAGCGGACTATGGAAAAATGCATTTGGGCAATTATGGAGACATGCACACGTAAAGCATTCATGTTACTGTAAAGTGAAAGAAATGGCCATAATATAAATGCAAAAGAAGAGGGAAAGAAAAAGACAAGGAAGGAAATATCCTCTCTCCGCAAAGGAGGAGAGAGATCTCTGTGCTGACAGGTAGTTAGGTAGCCACCTGTCAAGAAATGCCAGACAACGCAAGCCTGCCAGCAACACGCTCCGCGCTAGTCTGCTCACCTTGCTGTTGTTCCACCCACAGTCACTCTGTTTCACTTGTTATATATTTTTGTAAACTCATATTAACAATAGCCTGTATAGTTTAGAGAGAGAGAGAAAGAAAGGGGATGGGTGGAGGGGGTGCGGGGGAGGGGTTCTATGCATAGCAGAAGTGTATATATGTCTCTAGCAAAATGCATACTGGAGTCTATGATATTCTCTTTTTTCATGAATCTTGTCATGTATGCAGTAATGCGAAAGTCAGATCTCATTAATATCACACATGACCATCAGACGTGGGGCTGATCTGATCACTCTTTTAATACCGTCTTACATCCCTCTGGCATTCATTGACATTCACAATCCCAGCCTATTCCTGGATGTCTCACAGCTGTCATCTCTGCTGATCACGTAAAAGTAAAAGTGCAGGTGTGTGTGTGTGTGTGTGTGTGTGGGGGGGTGGGGTAGGTAGGTGTGTATGGGTGTAAGTATGTGTGTTCACATGGAGTTAAGGCATTGTTCATGTGGATTGGATTAGAGAAACTCTGCTTTCCTGAGACTGGAAGCATCTAGATTGCATCTAGACTGGATGCAAATAATCCTTCCATCATTAGTAAATCTTTGTGTGTGTGTGTGTGTGTGTGTGAGAGAGAGAGAGAGAGAGTTTAGGATGTTTTGACTGTGGTCTTTAACAGTCATATGCTGAACATTCTGGGTCTAAGCTTTCACATCTGCCAGCTTCTCTGAGAGCACACAGGATGTAAAATGCATTAATGAGAGCAACCCATAGGTTGCATTTGGTAAGCAGGTGGGCAGATGCTAGCACTAGCCTAGCACCAGGGACCAGCAGGCAGATTAATTCACAACCATTCCACCAGGTACCAGAGACCACATATACACAGCCCTGTGTATTCACATTCCACCATAGCCCAGCAGTCACATGCTCAACCCTGGCACATCCTACCAGGTATCAGTGGGCACATAACTCAACCAAGTCACATCCTCCCTGACCCAGTCGGCACATTTTCACATTTTCAACCCAGTCACATCCTAACTAACCCAATGGGCACACATAACTCAACCCAGTCACATTCTACCAGGTGCCTGTGGGCACATTCTCAACCCAGTCGCATCCTACCTATCAGTGGGCATGTAACTCAACCCAATCACATCCAACCAGATGCCAGTGAGCACATTCTCAACCCAGCCACATCTGACCCAGTGAGCACACATAATCAACCCAGTCACATCCTACTAGGTGCCTGTGGACACACACATACTCAGCCTAGTCTCATTCTACCTGGGGTTAACAGGCACTCCTATTCAATTCCATGAAATCCTATCAGGAGCCAGTGGGACTATAACCTGCTGTGTCTGCTCGAGAAGAAGGAGAAGAAAATAGTCACTATGAGTCATGCTGAATGTTTCAGGGGTGCAGAGTGTTTCAATGCTATTTGTAGATGCCTGATGACACCCCGTAGCTGGTGTTGGGTTAGGGTGAATCGACCAGCATGAGGACGTGCACATTGCCATTGCTACTCTTAATGAAATGCCATATGTTAAGCATATTCAGTCTTTGTCCTACACTGCACTGACTAATTGGTTGATCAATAAATGTCAGATGTACTTATTTGCAGTCCAGAGTTGCACAAGACTATGGTTTGAGCATATGGTTAGGGTTCTTGGAATTGTTTAGAGATGCACAAAGAAATGCAAAAAAAAATCTAAATTTGAAAAAAAACATCTGATAGACTTATGATTTGAGTTGTAACTGAAAACAAATTAGATGCCACTTTCTGAAGATTGCATTGGAAGCAAAAGCAAACAGAGGAGTAGAGGAAAGTCTCACAGTTTTATACCGGCGCACTCTTTCTTTTCTGAGTCTCAGCATTAGCGTTTCACCTCTGCTAAATCAAACTCTATTTATAGTCACGAGGGAGGCGGTTTTGGTCATTCATCTCTGCATGACATTGCTCAGTCCCTGTACCATACGCTGAGCACCTCACTGGCAGTTTGTCTCAGCGATGCTTTGACAGATTTAGAAACTGTTGCATGGCCAGTGAAATGGGACTGCTGTGTAGGCTGCAAGGAACATCGGCAGCACCCTTCTGGCCAAAGCCCATTGCTTCGGTGTATTCTGAGTAGTGATGCTGTGTGTACAACAGTTATT
>PYXC01001172.1:2090000-2115000 GCA_015244755.2 Tenualosa ilisha | reverse complement strand
CGACGTGCCCGACGAGGAGTACCAGAGGCCCGGCCTGCGGGCCCTGCTGTCCCGCTCCCCTTCACCCTCTCCAGGGCACAGAGAGCTCAACAGCCCCCTCAGCCCTCCTGGGGAAACTGCGGAGGTAAACGAGGGCAGGACGCGGATTGAGGACGCAAAAGACAGAGAGAGGAGGACGGAAGGAGGGAGGTATGACGTAGGAGAGAAAGACGTCTCGTGGAGAGGTGGCACGGCTAAAGCGCAGGAACGCCGCTGCCCGTATGCCGACGCTGACCCATACGACTCTCACTCTCGCTGCATGTGCGTGCATGACATCGAGAAGCCCCGTCCCTCCTCAGGATCTCAGGTGCCCTTGACCCGCGCTCACACGAGCGATCAAGGCAACGGGGAGATCACACAGCACACACATGCTCGCCCTGACAACAAGCACACACCACCTTCCCCCAAGCTGCAGGAAATGAATGCTGGAGCGAACAGAGTAGGGGGATATGAACAAGGGCGCCAGTGTAAATCAGGCTGCGAGAGATCAGTGGAAGAGAAAGAGGAAGAGGAGGATGACGAGGGTAAGCGAGCCGTGCAAACGGACGACTCGTTCCTCAGCGTCCTGCCAAGAGAGGGGGCGCGTCTCTCAGGTGGCCCTTGGCGGTGTTGCGCTACACGCACACCAAGCCAAGTCTGCCCTACAGCTGCAACCCACGTCACGCTCTCACTCACAGACACACACACACGAACCTCCTCCCGGCCACTCCTAACGCGCGCACACACCAAGGCACCCCGGCTGCTTGTGAAGACGTGATCCCCTACCTGCGCGCGACACAGGAGGCCTCGCCGGCACGCTGTGCGATGCCCCGTGCGAGCAAAGAGACATCCTCGGCGAAGACTGTGCCAGCATCACCGAGTCATTCACGCTCCAGTACGCCAGACACGGGGGAAGCGGCGCAGGTGTCATCACACAAGCACACGCAACGAAAACAGAGGCCCGGCAGCCAACGCACAGACAGTCCCGGTCACACACACGCTTCCACGTGCTGTGGAGGCCTCGCGGACAAACGCGCACGCGTTGGTCGCACGTCGCCTGAGCACATCGTCAACACACATTCATGCCAAGCACAGAAGCACAGCAGAGGAGGAAGAAATGGAGGCCGGGTGCCAAGGAACCCCAGAATCTGAATCTGTGGATGCGGTGGTCAAAGCCAAGCGAGCATCACACCCCAAGACGGGCAAGAGGCGCAAGCACAGAAGGAATAATGCCACAAACATGAAGCGGACAGAGACAGGGAAGACTGTCCGCATGCTGCCTCTGACCAGAGAGACACAGAGAACAGTCCCGCACCATGTGTCACGGCAGACGAAGGACAAGGACGAAAGAAACACGCGAGGAGGAAGAGAGCTGCGGAGGAGAGTGGCTCCAGCCCTGTTGCCGTGGAGACGCCCGAGCGAAGCCTGAGGAGCGTCGTGGTAAAGTCGTTTTTTGCGCCGCCGAGCAAACGGAGGAGAAAGCATCGCATTAAGAGAAAGTTGCCGGAAGCGTTTCACCTGGAGCGATGGACGCCCTTCTTCCCTGAGCCCCCCAACGCCCGATGCGCAGCAGTGGCGGTAGACAACTACAGCAGCTGGAGTTACGACTTTGACGTCTACAAACAAGATGACGGCTACGGGGGGACACCCGAAGGCAGGCACAGCTACGAATCCAGGAGCTTCAGGCTTCCCGATGAGGACAGAGAGACAGGGATGCACTTGGGCAACTGGTATGAACCCTCACCCCCACATGTTCTCTTTCGGCCCTCCTGGAGTCGAGGGAGCAACCAGCCCCCCTCTTACATCTGTCTGCCAAGCTACAGTCCAGTCTTCAGGCACCGCAGGGACAGCCCCGGCAGTGAAGTACCCTACAGTTTAACAACAACAGACAGCACTGGCTTCAGGCACCGCAGGGACAGCCCCAGCAGCAAAGGACCCTATGGGTTAACAACAATAGACAGCGCTGGCTTCAGGCACCGCAGGGACAGCCCCGGCAGCGAAGGACCCTACGGGTTAACAACAATAGACAGCACTAGCTTCAGCAGCTTCAGAGACGGCCTGAGTGGTGGGGCCGATTATAGCTACTGCTCAGACTACCAGACTACCAAAGGCAGCTGTAGCCACAGGAGAAAAACATATCAATCATTACATGATAGGGGGAAGCCCAGATGCATTGTGGGCCGGTGTACCACACACAAGGAGAGTGGAGGGTGGGAGGAAGAGGAGGAGGAGGAGGAAGAGAAGGGTAGGAGAAAAAATGCCAGGAGGCTCAGCATGAGGACTTGGCTCAAACACAAGGCTAGCAGAGAGAAGGACTACAGAAGACTCTGGACCCCCTGGGGAGGAAGGGGAGGGCCGAGGGCCCACAGCCCCAGAGAGGTGAGCCTGGATCGGGAAGAAGAAACTCGGCACAGCCCTGGCTCCACACGCAGTGCCGGTTCCTCCACCAACACCAGCAACTCAGAGCTCAGCTCTAACTGGGGTGGCGGCACTGGGCATTTTAGATCCCACAGAAGGGCGCAGACCACCCTGAGCAAGCGGGCAGCGGCACGCCAAGCATGTCCACGAGTGCACAGAAACAAACATGTCACGAGCGTGTCATCACTCATGCCCACGAGAGGCGACGCAGAGGGGGGCTGTCAGCCAGACAAGCATGCTCGCCTCGTCAGGAGGGATTCCTTACGAACGAGAATGAGGCCGCGACCGCGACAACACAACAGCGGCGAACGCAGCTGCAGGGGAAGACAGGAAGTCAGAAAGGATCTGCCCGCACAGGCGCTCATGCCCACCCGAGCGGCAGAGCCAGTGGGGGGGACATCCCAGGAGAATGAAATTGCGGAAAGAACGAGAGCAGACGACACGTCGTCAGGCGTCAAACACGCCTCCAACGCGCAACGCCAACACACACCGCTCAAGCACACGCCGCCTGTGCCATCATCGCTGCCACTGATAGGGAAGCTTCCCACCACCAGGAAAAGAGCGCTCAGCATGGCAGCAAACCACGAAGCCAAGAGAAGCTTCTGGAAAGATCCGCTTCAAGCCAGCGCAAGCTGCAGCGAAGATCTTGCCAGCAGGGACAGGAGAACCATGGAGCACCAAGAGAATAGGGGACAGACTGAGATCAGCTCCCCGATGGACGTGACTTCTTTGCAGGGTTGTGCGCGAGCCGCTTCCCCCTCCACATCAGATAGAACCACAGTTAAGCCGACATCCATCATCGTCATTTCTTCTCCACATCAGGGAAGCTCTCAGTGCCCCAAAAATGACATCGTGTCCCGATCAACCCAGGAGGAAGGCAGGGGTCACAGGAGCCCCACCCCTCCCCTCAGCGAACAGCCAATCACGTTCAGCGCCGAGGAGATGGACAAGTACAGGCACCTACAGCAGCAGGCCAGACAGCACATGCAGTGTCAGCTCCAGCAGCAGGACAGCGAGGTGCCGTCTTTTGAGGCGCCCAGCCAAGTGTCCACTCAGATGCCCACCGACATGCCCACCACTGCCCACCCCTTCACTGTGCCTCTTCACACTCTTCTGCCTTCTTCCCCATGTCCCTCCATCTGCTCTATTTCTCCGTCACCATCCCTCCCTCATCCTCCCTCTGTTCATCACCAGGTGCTCACGGCCCTCTGCCACCCCCCGTCGCCCAGCGCTTCGCTCTCACCACTCCTCCTCCCACCCCAACACTCCTCCTCTCCTCCTCTCTGCTCTCATCCCCCCCTCTCTCTCCCTCTTTCTCTTCCTCTCTCGCACGGCTTTGCCTCCATCCCCCTCCACCCCTCACTCCTTGCTGCTCCACCAGCGGTGGCGGGAGCGGCGGTGTTGACCCCACATCACCATCATCCACCTCCTCCTGCTGTCTGTCTCCTTCCCGCCTCCACTGTTCACCCACCCTCCCCCCTCCTTGCTCCCCTCCACACAGCCTCGCTCCTCACCTCCCTGCTCGCACGCACGCACGCACACACACATGCTCCGGCTTACGGTGCGCACACACACACACACAAACACCAGCATCTGCATGTGCATCCTCTTGCTCACCCTGTCTACCCCCGTCAGGACACACACTCGTTGACTGGATCGGCTAGCTAATCCCTGTTCATTCACACACACACACACACACACACACACACACACATACACACGCATACTTATCAGTAATAGCTCTGGACTGCTCAGTAATAGTCACCAGAACCTTGTTGTGAGTTTGGTTCATGTGGATATGTTCAACCAAAGTCTCCTAATGCATCCACATGTATTGTCACCCTTGCCTGTTTTTTTTTTGTCTGTGACAGGATACACAAACACTCCAGAAAACTGTTTGATTCCTCTGACTACATTTCTTATTTGTATTCGAGTCAGTATGGGCACATGTTTCATAAAGACTTAAAATTATTCTGATTGTTCCTTTCTCTCTTTCTCTGCAATCAATCCATTTATTTCAACCAGTCCCATGCAACCAAAATAAATAAATAAGAGTACAAATGTCCTCACAATCCTGAGTGCATTTGCATAATTTAACTCAAATGCAGAAGGGACTGATTTGTCCTAGCATGGAAATTGTTAAATGTATCACTGCCCCCCCCTCCAAAAAAAAGAAATAAATTCATGCTGATTCTCTTGATGTCTGGTAGGTGAGAGAACATTTGAAAAAGTCCCTTTGGTTGATCACTGCATAAATGTTTCATCAAGAAAAGAATGTGTTGTAGCTGACAAGAACCTAGCAGAAGCATGCCTCACTCCTTTCAGTCTGAAACACTTCTGAAAATGAAACAGACAAGAAACAAGTGTGTGTATGTGTGCGGTGCGGTACGGTGTGATTTTACAGAACATGAAGCCAGACTCCATCACAAGATACACCATCAAGGCCACAGGACTGAGGACATGTGTGGTAGGGAGAGACAGTGTGCAATAATTTGTATTTTTTCTCCTCCTCATGCTTTTCAGTGGAAACCTTGAACTGTCTTTATATACTGTGTTCTGTCACAGTCTCTGGGCAATAGCTTGTTAAAGAGGGATGGGACTGTGTGTATGAATGTGAGTAAATGTGTGTGACAGAGAGAGAGAGAGAGAGAGAGAGAGAGAGTGTGTGTGTGCTCCATCATGTAATGGAAGCGGGAAAAGAAACTCTTCTGTCAGAAGAGTGTATTAAATGGAATGATGTTTTTTAAAAGGAAAAAAAGAACTGTGTGTGACTTTCTGCCTTTACTTTGAATACAGCAGACATGTGTACAGCAGTTTAAAAGGGCATCAGCATGATGCTTTTGTTTGTTTCTTTTCTTGTCAGTGGTGTGTATGTGAATTATTTTTTTATGTTGCTTTGTGTGTGTGTGTGTGTGTGTGTGTGTGTGTGTGTGTGTGTTTTTCTTAACCGTGTCTTTGTTCATTGTGTGTTTGTGCATTTGGCCTAGGCCATCAAACTCTTCACCCCATTGCTCTGCCTTTGCCTGCTGATGACTACTATGAGGCTGATGTTCCAAAAGAGGGGACAGTCAGCAGAGTGTGTGTAGGTGTGTGTGTGTTTGTGTGTGTGTGTGTGTGTGTGCGCGTGCATTTGGCTCACGCCATCAGACTCTTTACTACGTTTCACTGCCTTGGCCTACTGATGACTACTGTGAGGCTGATGTTCCAAAAGAGAGGACAGTCAGCAGAGTGTGTGTTTGTGTGTGTGTGTTTGTGTACATATGTATGTGTGTGTGTGTGTGTGTGTGTGTGTGTGTGTGTCTGTGTACTGCCTTTGCCTGCTGATGACTACTGTGAGGCTGATGTTCCAAAAGAGAGGACAGTCAGCAGAGTGTGTGTTTGTGTGTGTGTGTTTGTGTACATATGTATGTGTGTGTGTGTGTGTGTGTGTGTGTGTGTACTGCCTTTGCCTGCTGATGACTACTGTGAGGCTGATGTTCCAAAAGAGGGTAGAGACAGTGGAATATCAAACACATCAATGCCCACACAGGGGGAGGGTGGGGGACACAGCTCACAGTTAGCAATACACACTTTGTCATCACAGTCTTCTAATCGAAGTGTGTATTGTGTGTGTGTATATGTCTGTGCGTGTGTGTGTGTGTGTGTGTGTGTGTGTTTTTGTCTGTGTGTTGTGTGTTTAGAAACCCATGCTAATGATGCCAATCATTGCCAACTGCTTCATAATAATGCAGCTCGACACAAGCTTTAATTAACTCTCCATGGTACTTGCAGAGTTACACACACACACACACACACACACACAATCACACACACACACACACACAAACACAATCACACACACACACACAGACACACACACACACACAAACACGCGCGCACACGCACACAAACACGCGCGCACACTCACACAAAGACAGACACCTACACACACACACACACAGACACACACTCAAACAGAGTGCAAGCAGAAAATTAACAGCGGTAGAATAATCAGAGAGGCTGGTGGTAAGCCCATGGTTCCTTAAGTAGAAAAAGGAAAAAAAGAAAAAACAAAAACCTGCCACAAGACCTCAAAACACTACAGGTCCTGCTGCGGGCAAATCAAATTGAACCATCCAAGAGCACATCTCTAACTAATTGTAGATGCCAAATTTGGAAGTGTAATTGCCATAATAAATGTAAATTACTGAATCCAAACAAGAATAATTTCAACGTGGTCATTAGCAACTACTAACAAGTCGTGGTGTCAACATGAAGGCGTTAACATGTCTGATTCAGTTGAAAGCGTTAATGTGTTATTTTGATTTTAATCCAGATTAATCCAGACCTCCTGCCATAATTCCAGCGCGCATTGCACCACTCCCCTGCATGATGTTACCATTAAAAAGTGAGGCAAAGAAAACTAGTAAATAGACGTCTGTTGAGGGCCTTCACTTCCACACTTAAAGGGAGAAAGCACCAAACTTAGGTTGCAGGTCAGTGGCCTACGTGACACATCACAGGTAGCCCAGATGATTAGGGAAATCACCGAACTCAACAAAAACAAAATGCCCTTGAAAGGAGTGAAATTTGGGGGGCAACTGACGGCAAGAGAGAATGCACATGGTGCCGGTTGCAAGATATCCAAATGTTTGCACATTTAAACTGTACTGTAAGCAATAAAAGCGGTGTCAAAACAGGGAGCAAAAAAAATAAGACACACCATCTATACACATACCACCATCTATTTCCTGCTTTAGATGTAATCTTAGCGTCACCTCACTTCAGGAAACAGCTCCATCTCATTTATTGTTTATTGTTTATAATAATGCCACTTATGCCAGTCACTTATGCATCCTGCTTACATAGTCCCGAGCATAGAGAACGGAAGAAGGTCCCAGATTTTGGTAACAGTTGTTAAACTTGCCCCACTTATGAATACTTATTAGTTAGTCAGTACAGCATAATCACCAGCATTTCCTGTTCAAACATGACCTACACGGTAACAGTGTGTAACCACACTCAGATTGCCATTGCGATAAATCAGGTTAATTTTTTAATTAATTAACAGCACTAATAACAAGTCTGATCCTCCTGCAGCACAACTGCACACTCAGACCAGATATGCAGTGAGGTCTGGTTCCTGAGATTTCAGCCAGGGCTTAAATCAATTTCCATAGGAGTCGTTCCAGACTGGTGTTTCAGAACATGTTCAATGAGCTCTCAGATAGGTCTGCTTCCCCAGCTAGCTTGCATCCATAGCAAGGTATGAAGATAGAGAAGGCAAACTTAATGTTGGCTGATTCAGGAGAAGACAAACCATGAGCCAACCTCTCTAATGTGTGTGTGTGTGTGTGTGTGTGTGTGTGTGTGTGTGTGTGTGTGAGTGTTCAGTGCCAAAAGAGCAAAAGAGCTAAACACAGTGGTTCTTCCTTCAGGCTAAGAGGTTGAGAGGGAGGAGACATTTGTGAACAGACTTCTGGGAACAGATGGAGAAAGACAGGAAAGAAAGAGACTAGATGGGGGAGAAGAGAAAGAGGGAAAGACAGACAGAGAGGAGGGAGGGAGGAGTGCATATGTAGGGCCAGGGAGAGAAATAGAGAATTCTTTAGCTGTCCCTCATTTACAAGGCACTTCTGAGGCTTTTGAAATTCACATGAACAAAAGCATGCAACTGGATCTTCATGCTGTGGGTTTTTAAAAATGAATTTTAGTATCTGCTTTTTCAGGCCAGGTCCTGAAGACTTACAGAGGGCAATTTCTGTGGCCTGCAGCCAGAGGAATGAGATAGGAGAGATGCCAAGGAAAGGAAGAGGGAGAGGGAGGGATAGAGAGAGTGAGAGAGATAGAGAGGGAGAAAGAGGGAAAGGGAGAGTGAAAGGGAGGGGAAGAGGAGAGAGCGAGAGAGACAGAGATAGAGAGAGAAAGAGGAGAGAGAGAGAGAGAGAGAAAGAGAAAGGGGGAGAGAGAGACAGAGATAGAGAGAGAAAGAGGAGAGAGAGAGAGAGAGAGGGGGAGAGGTGAGAGAAATGGGCTGTTTTTACTCAAGGTTCAAGGATAGATAATAATTAATGAAGAGTAAAGGGCAGGGGAATGGGGGGATGACGAGAGAGAGCTGCAACAGAAGAGAAATGAAAAGAACAGGGGATAAGAGGGAGAGGCATAAGACAAGAGAATTGAAAAAAAACAGATGAAGGGAAAGGGAGCAAAAAGGAGTGAAAGAGAAGACTTGAGTGAGGGAAAAAGAGCATGAAATACAACATTGCAGGGTGAAAAAAAGAATGGATATAAAAGAGGGAAAAAGTCAAAGATGAAAGACAGGAAGAGAGTGGGGTGGCGTGATGTTCATTAGACGAGAGAGATGCTTCGCGCCCGCTGAGAGGCTTGATTGATTTTTCCCATGACCTCAGCGAGGCGCGCCAGAAAACTCCGGAAAACCCGCGAGGTCTCAAGGGGAGTGAGACATGGTTGGTAGGGTCAACTTCCACCATATTCCAATAACCCTCTCAGCAACTCTGACAACCCAGTCTCACACACACACACACACACACATGCGCAGACACACACACACACACACACAAAAAAAAAACATATCTCACACTCCCACACATACATATACTCACATATACACTATGAAACACACACTGTCAAACACACACACACACACACACACACACACACGCACACATAGTGCAGGCCGTCAGCTTTCTCCCTTGGCTCCGCGGGACTCGACTTCAAACGGACTGACTAAAAACCAGAGCGCCAATAATTAGCAGCTGTTCCAGTGGAGAGAAATAACTGAAATTGAGAGCCCCCTCTTCTCCTCTCCTCTTCTCTGCCCCTCCTCTCCTCTCTCTTTCTCTCTTGCTCATTCTTTCTCTCTCTCTGGCTCCTTCACTTCCCTCCCCTATCTTCTCTATCTCTCTCTCTGGCTCTCTCTCCTTTCCTCTCATCTCGTTTTCTAACATCCACCAATTCTGTCCTTTCCTCTATCACTTCTCCTTTCCTTCTGTCTTCACATCTCATCTGTACTTCTCTCTCTCTCTCTCTCTCTCTCTCTCTCTCTCTCCCTCTCTCCTTCTCCACCCCCCTCTCCTCCAATCAATCAAGGTTTCATAGCATTTTTGTCAATCCCACACACACCTCACTGTCATAAGATGTCAAGTGGAGGTCAGAAGCTGGTCAGAGGTTGTGCATCTGTATGTGTGTGTGTGTGTGTGTGTGAAATAAATGTCCCTTTGACACTCTGTGCCATTTCATTTAGTGTTTTGTCCAGTGCAGAGGATGTTTTTTCCCCACAGAAACATTTCTATGTTTTTGCGTGCACACACACACACACACACACACACACACACACACACACAGCATCACGTGTATCGCAGGCAGAAGAACTTACTTACACACACACTGCACACAAAACATCCAAGTTTGTGTTTTTCATCCACACTCCCACATCTGACCTTGCTTTATAATGTAGAATGTAAAGCTATAAGTGATTCTGAGACTACTTATAGCACTCTTCACAGAAAGACTCTACTACTTACACACATTTTAACACAGACATACATACGCGCATGCACACACACATGCACACACACACACACACACACGCACGCACACACACACACGCACAAGGATAGATCATGCCTGCGATGAGATTTCAAGTTTCCAGACTTCACGGCCACCTCATTTCCAGCTGGGCAATATCTAGTCTCTATCTGGCCATTTCTGGAGGGTAAATTTGTCTGTTCTTGTCCATCTCTGCTATCAGTTCTAAACACCAGCACCCTGTCGAGCTCCACAGTTTACTCCCTCTTCAAAAAAAAAACAAAAATCCAATAAAAACACATTTCTGAAGGCGAGCATGTCACTAGCAGCCACTTGCCCACCCACACAACTCAAACACTCACGCTCCCTCACAACAAGTGTCCCCCCAAACGCCCCCACCCCCCACCCCAAGAGAAACTGAACATATGAATGAAACAAATTCCTTTAACTTTGTGGGAAATAAAAGAAGTGAATTTGTTGTGGGGAATGCTCAGTATAAATGACCCTTCAGGGGGTTGACACAGTTTTGGAATTGTGCCAATTCAGATTCCAGGGTGAGATAGATATGATTACATGTGAATGACACCGCAGCAAACTAAGCATGTCAGCAGAATAAAGACGCAACTGAGAAAGGTGCCGTGACCTTTTTTTCTTCCTTTCCTTTATTTTACTGAGTCTGCACTCAACCACAGCAGCTACAGTAAGAGCCCTTGAATGCCATTCCATCTTAATGCCTGGACCCTGAGCGAGACACATGTTTGTTATGTTTGTGTGTGTGTGTGTGTGTGTGTGTGTGTGCTTGTATCCAAGGACACTTTGTCCTGCTGCAACATGCTATTGAGTTGGCCCTCACTGCAGTCTCCTTTATTGCCAGTGTTTGGTGAATAGCCTGGGACCCTCTGTCACGGCTGCCGCTCATCCTCCACTCGGTGGAGGTGGAGAATAGTGGCCTCAGGGACCATGGCTCAGTAGAGAGGGTCTCATTGTGTGCGCACCCTCACTGGGGCACCTGTCCAGCCGAAGAGCAGAGCAGAGGGCTGGGATGGGAGGTGGGGGTGGAAGCAAGAACTTCACACAGTCCGCGGGAAGACTGATTATATATTGGAGAGCACGGCAGGGGACTCAGATGGACAAAGGATGAGAGGATCGCTGAGAAAGGTGGAGAGAGAGGCAGAATTTGAAGAAGGGATGGAAAAATGAAAGCTGAGAGAGGTGATTGAGGTTATGGAAGGAAGGAGACAGCAAGAAAAAGTGAAAGACGGCAAGAAAAAAAAGAGAAGAAGAGAAAAAACTGAGAGAGAAGAATATTTTCTGATGGATTTTTTTGTGGGGAGATATCTGTGTGTGTGGTGGCGGTGGGGAGATGTGTGTGTGTGTGTGGTGGTGGGGATGTGTGTGTTCTAGTAACTATGTATGAGAGAAAGTATTTGTCAGAAAAAGAAAGTAAGGGAGTGAGAGACAGAGATAAATAAAAAGAGAGAGAGAGGGAAAGGAGGCAGAGACAGACAGAGGGAGCGAGTGTAACGGGTCTGTGGAAGGGGAATTGTGCGCTGAAGGGGTGCAGATGCAGGGGTCTAATACTGCCAGAGGCCCCTGAGGAGCAGCACTGTTGGCCTGACCCCCCAGAGGACCCGCAGAATAATCCGCTCTCTGATCTGGGTTAACCCCCGCAGATCACACAGCACTGGCTCCCCATCGACCCGCTCCCACCTACCGCACACACACACACACACCATCGGCCCCTCTAGACAGCAATGCTGTCAACAGACACAAACACACACACACACACACACACACACACACCATCAGCCCCTCTAGACAGCAATGCTATCAACACACACATGTACATATTGCACTTGTGTATTACACTTGCGTATTAGAGTGTGCACACTCTCCACACACTACACACAGCAATGCTGTCAACACACACACACACACACACACACATAACAATTGCTGTCTGACCAGGCGATGCACCACCTGCATGGTGAAGCAACACTTGCTGCATGGTACCAGAGGTCTCCACTCCACTGTCATGTTAGATTTGCACTTTGTGCACGCATCAGATATTTTTTGAAGACGTGCACAACTGACACACCAAAAGATCACAGGGTACATGTATGCTTCATGAACACAAAGTATATTCCAACCTATACAGGTACACACCACACACACACACACACACACACACGTAAACACACACCATCAACACTGGTAGACAGCAATCACTTCCTACTAGACAGCAACACTCAGAACGTGTACATGCACATCATGTACACCAACATGTACATCCCATCATTTCACCCTCTGAGACTCACAGCATTCATCAATTTCAATTAAGCCATCTACACTGGTGTTCCTGTATGCCTGTGGCATTAACACTGGCGTGTTCTTTGGCTTGAATAACACAAACACAAACACACACACACACACACACACTCTGGTCAGCCCACTCCATCCCTCACCCCCTCATTTTGTACTAGCCATGAGAAGGTTGGCTTTTCACAGCTGGGGACATAAAATTCACACATACACACACATACACATGCACATGCACACGCACACACACATACAGAGAGAAAGAGAGTGCTGCTTATTGCAAACACACCTATGGTTTATTGACATTGTCATTTCATCACAGATTCAGTGCCCAAAAAATAAATGAAAGAGGACAGAGCACACATCCCTCGCTGACCACACAAAACTCCCTTGTGGGTCCCGCCTGGCAGATGACACAGGACGAGAGTAATGACACTGCCAGAGTGCAGCCATCTTTCCACTAGAGCAAGGGCTGAAACAGTCAATTACTCTAGCCAGCTTAGCTACTTTTTGGAATTTTAACATAGTTGTAACACAGCGTTAACACAGTTTTAAGACAGTGTAAACTTGTTGTAACACAAGTTCATCACGGTTTTGACATGGTTATAACAAGGTTATAACACAATTTAAAACACAGTTTTAACATGGATTTCACATGTTTCACATGTTCAAAACTGAGTTAAAACAGTGGTAATGCCAATAACATACTCTATTTGCAATCTATCTAGCTGCAAATAATTCCTCCAAATGCCATTTTAGACATCCTAACCTTCAAAAATTATACTAGCTTTGAATAACATAGAACAACTGTTAAACTCAGTTGTCATTAAACCAGCCCCAGGCAGTGGAAATGTAGTGTAGCTGTTTACATAGGCTACACTGTGCTGCGACCATACATGGTGAAATGTACAGGCCTATTACTTTTTAAAAGACTGAGCTGCAAGAAACTTTCATGACGACTGATTAATTGCCTATTGGAGGTCGGTCGACTGTGTCGAAGGTACGTCTGCACAAAATACCAAACAGCCCAATCAAAATTGTTGTCCCTGTCATTCTCTCTCGCTCAGCGCCTAAAGCTCTCCGACTTGGAAAAGACATTTTTGGGAGAGGGTGTGGTTTGTGGAGACAGGAGCTGCAGTTTTGACAGTTAAAGTTAAGAAGTGTTTGGCTGTCTTTGTAGAGTACCTTCTCATTCTAGCTCAAGACCCATTGTTTATTTGCTTCATCAAGACAAACGCCAGCAGCTCATTTGTTTGTGGCTATTGTGTTGTTCGAGTATAAAAAGTTCACGTGAGTGGTGATATATCACGCTTTCAAAACTCTCATTCGATAAATAGCACACACCCTGACCATGATTTTTTGCCAACATAGATGCTCTTGTTTTGAGAAGTAGCTCACTCTGCACCCACTCTGCAGTTTTCTAACATTCTCGTTTTGAAAAGTTATATATAACTGAAAGATGGTAGATTTGATATAGCGATTATAAATCTCATCAACTCTTGAAAAAATACAGAGGTCATGGCATCGGTGTCCTCAATGCTGGCTACAGCCATGACGGTGTAGTGGTCTTGGTCTTGCTTCCAAAATTTCAGTGACAAATTGACAATAACAAGTTCTATTTTCTAGCAGCATTGAACAACCCTGGTCTCCGGGTTAATGTCTTCCATATCTGTGTACTGTTTTACATATCGAACCTCTGTGCCTCTGATGCGAGTTGAAAGAAGCTTTCAGATCATTAATGGAGCTTTTTATAATAGAATGGCACCTCCCTGAAAAACTCTTTATGAGCTGAAACGTGTACAAGTGAATGCCTTCCCCCAGAGCTCCCTTACAATATGAGCAGTGAAAAAAAAAGAGAATGATAAATTAGATTTAGTCCCAATCTCATTGTAAACATTTCCATATAACAGGTGTCCTCAAGCAATGGTGTTTAGCATTTATTTGCAGAATACTTTGCACCTCTCTCTCCCTCTCTCTGTCTCTCCTCCTTATAGTGTGTGTGTGTGTGTGTGTGCGTGTGTATATTGAAGTGTATGTGTAAGTGTGCATGCACACGTCTTCTCTGTGCATGCTTTTCTCTTCTCAGCATCAGACTGATTGGTAAATAAGAATGTGGAGTCCCAGGGCTTTGTGCGGCTGATCTCCCTGAGCACACACTTTAATTAGAAGCAGAGAAGGTAGTGTTTCCTTTTGATCTTGTTATTATATTTATCTCTACCTTTGTCTCTTTTCCCCAGAGAGGTTTCACACATTTGATTATTCCGCCTTTTTTCCCTATGTAAACTCTCCTCCGCTCCTGTGTTCTATTCATCAACTGTTCTCCTGGGTGTTGCAGTGCACCATGGGAAATTTCACCTTTAATAAGTTCTAGGTGAGATGTGTTTTTTTTTTTTTTCACTTTCTTGTGCGGCTGTATGTTTGTGTTTGCACTTCTCTCGAAGAGCTAGAGAGAGAAATAGAGAGGTGGTGAATGGACAAAAATGCTGTGAAAGAAAGAGAGATAGAGGTCATTTATTTGCACTGCACTGCATTCCATAGGCCCACACACACACACACACACACACACAAAAGCAAAAATGCAGAAACACTTGCAATATACATACACACACACACACACAAAAGCACAAACGCAGAAACACTTGCAATATATATATATATATATATATATATATATATACACACACACACAGACACAAATAAATACAAAATCACACAAAAGGCAGAGCCAGTATTTTTCACTGTTGACCGTGGCTATCGATTAGGCCCACGTGTGGACAAGACAGACCTCCGCATTTGTATGCTACCACCTGCAGAGCAGAGGAGCCTGGCAGCTCGTCCTTTCCCACTGATAAGAGCAGGTCCATGATCATAGCACCCATAGAGCCAGCCTCCTATCCCTGCTACCGACCCTCAGCTCAGGGTGATTACTTTTATTCGCAAAGTCTTCCGATAAGATTAACCTCTTCTCCCTACCACCCCTCCGTGTACGCCCCCCTCTCATTCTCTCTCTCCTTTACTCTCTCTTTTATTCTCTCTCTCTAAATATATAATCTTCCCCTGTACAGAAATGAAAGTCAGCTCCTCAATATGAACTGCAAAAACAGACGCGAGAAGAAGTTTGGGGAGCGTGTATGTGGTGGTGGGGGGGTGTCAAGAGAGGGGATGTTGGCTAAGCTGCCGGATGGGAGAGAATGCCAAAAAAATCATTCTAATAGAAAATAACAAATTAGTATTCCGGAAGCTACCTCGGGCTCGGCAGAAGTATTGCTTCATAACTTTCCCTCCACTGTATGCAAAACCCCACAGCATGCCAGTATGATGCAGCCCAACAAAAAAGCTGTATCTCTCTCTCTCTCTCTCTCTCTCTCTCTCTCTCACACACACACACACACACACACACACACATAAACACAGAGTTTTGTGTCCTAAAGTGCTCTACTTGAATCATAATAGGACAATCGATCAGGGACCATAACTTCTGGTTTACTAAATAAAAGAAGCAACGTTTCCAGAGTGGTTGTTCTGAGAATCATAACCGACAAAATTGTTTGAGTAACAAAGGATGCCATTTTCAAGTCACGAAAAAAAAGAGATCTCAAGGCTGAATGGCATACTATGGAGAAAAACACTGAGCATTGTTCAGGTATTCTATGCGATAACAAAGCTTCTAACACATGCTGGGTCGTGTGTGTGTGTGTGTGTGTGTGTGTGTGTGTGTGTGTGTGTGTGTGTGTGTGTGTGTGCGTGTACTTCCAATACATGCTGGGTCGTGTGTGTGTGTGTGTGTGGTGTGTGTGTGTGTGTGTGTGTGTGTGTGTATTTCTAATACCTGCTGGGTCATGTGTATGAGTGTGTGTGTGTGTGTGTGTGTGCACTTCTATGTGCTGGGTCATGGGCCACTTCTGTATTTCCCCCCCCTAGGATCTAAATCTCTCAGTAACTCACCTCTTGCATTACAGTTTTTGTATGTCCGATCATTTTCAAACCTGTCTCAATGCAATGTCAACTTTTTCAAAACACTTAACACTTTCACAACAACCATAGACTATAGGAGCCAGTGCTCTATTTAGCATTGCTTTTATACAAATGCATTCAATCACCACTTCATTCAAAAGTCATTATTACTTCTACTAGTCAATCTTCACCTCCAACAAAATTATTCACAACTGCAGCAAAATTTTCAGACATTTAGATACTCTTCTCAAAACTGTTAACTTTAAAGTCAAAACCTAAAAGAAATAAAAGACAATATATTGTAAAATATTGTATCTAATTAAGACAACTGACAATATATTGCAATATCTACTGTTGTGTTAGTTTTACCTTACGGAGCTTTCAGAGTATCAATACAGCAGTTCTTTTAATTTACAGATACAGAGAATAATTCATTCATTCATTGTGTAGGTTAACCCATATTCACCTATTGCCAGATTCACTTAGTTTGATGTCACAATATTCACTCAAAATATGCTGTATATGTAACATGTAACCTATACAGTACATAACATATACTGTAATGAGACATAGCATAGTTTTTTATGTCAAACTAGGAGAACTAGGTGTTATGTGTTTTGTTTCAAGTTATTTCTGTTTTAAAGGACATTGTACATTGGCTGCCACTGTTTCTTCCTGAGTGACTGTGTGTGCTATAGTTACGACAGCATTAGTAATTTTGGGTGAAGTATTGAGAGTTTTGTTATGTTA
Source organism: Tenualosa ilisha (assembly GCA_015244755.2). NCBI lineage: Eukaryota > Metazoa > Chordata > Actinopteri > Clupeiformes > Clupeidae > Tenualosa > Tenualosa ilisha. The sequence continues at coordinate 2,098,014 of PYXC01001172.1, read as the reverse complement.
GTTTTTGCCAGTCATTTTCACACTTGTCTCAATACAATGTCCACCTTTTCAAAACTCTTCCTATAGTGTGCCTTACCAGCACACACCTTAGCGACATTTGCTGCAAAATGCACTACAGTTGCCAAAAGTCTTTATACTTCACCCAGAATTGCTACTCCTGTCGTAACTGTAACACATGCTGTCACACAGCAACACGTCAGTGGCAATCAATGTGTAGTGAACACAAAAACAGAAACAAGTTCAAACAAAACACAGAAACTATACCTTTTCTCTTTACTTTGGTACAAATGTTATGTACTGTATTTGTTGTGTTTTATATATATATATATACATACATATGCTTATAGCTATGCCAATCAATCTAAGTGACATTTCATGTATTGGTGTACCTCTGGCAATATATAGAAATGGCACATGCAATGATTGAATGTGTATTTCTCTGTGTCTGTGCAAACTGAAGGAATGTGCGGATGCAAAATCACACTATAACAGTGGCTGTTTCCTGCATGGCATACTGCTATACTACTTACTGTAATGCATGGGAAGTACCACTGTGGGACTCCTTTGTATCAACAGAATTTGACCTGTTAGCTCAGTTTATGATGAGGTTTTCTATAATGCTATAATGATGGCTCTGTTATGTAAAACCAGTACAGTAGTAAAATGTTCACACATTGTATTGGCATGAAACAAATACCGGTATATAGCAATGATAGGCACTAGACTGTCTGGTGTACCATGCTGCACTGCAAAAAAAGTCAGGGGTCATTACATGGGAATTAGATCACTATGAGGTTCTTATATAATGTTCCACTATAAAAAGTGTTAAATTTAACTAGGTCTGCAATACAGTAAATAGGGCAAATATGTAAACAGAGTTGAATGTAGGTTGATTGAATATATTGTATTTTATTTCATGCAGGTTTTGACTTCATAGTTCACTGTTTTAATTTTAACCTGCCGTAGTTGTGCATTGACTGAAAGAAGTATCCATGAATGTTGAATGTGGTGACTGAATGCATTTTGTCTACAGCAATGCAAAAGAGAACACTGTTTTGTTCCCATAGTCTATGGTTATTGTGAAAGTGTTATTATCACCGTGTGCAGGGAGCAGTGTGTGTGTTTGTGTGCTTGCATGACTGTGTTTGTGTGTTTGTGTGTGTGTGTGTGTGTGTGTGTGTGAAAGAGAGATGAGAAATTTGAGGGATGGAAATAAATGCAGCGTCCCTACCCTGAGATGCCCTCTACCTGTGAATGATTAATCATATCCCTGTGTATCTGTACTTAGCTGCACACTCCGGTGTAATTTGGCACATGCACAGAGCTTTGCCATTGAGAGCTATTTCCAGAATGCTATGAAGGATGCCTCCTCCCCACTCACTGCCAGCAGGCGCTCTTCTGCAAATGCAACATATGCAGTAGCCACACACACACTCTCTCTCTCTCGCGCACACACACACACACACACACACACACACACACATACAGGCATTTCATTTTTTTCTTTGATTTTGAATCAAACCTCATTTGATTTCCTTGCACTCTGTCACAGTTTCAGTGAATCAGCTCAGCTTGTCTCAATCTGTGGGAACAATTTTCCTTTGCTTGCTGCAATTCAGCAAGTGATGCTTCCTCAGTATGCTATGATTTTGCTGAATTTCATACTTCTGATTGAATTCTAGAACTGCAAATATATGTTCTTGGGTGGAACCTTGGGACAATGTTTGGGAAAAGCAGAGCTTATTGATGGGGGAAAGGGATATTTTGGATAGGGATAGGAGGTGCATAAAAACGATTCCACTGGAGCAGTCAAGATAATAATTTCAAGGTTTGTGGCAGGTTTGAAGTCCCTCTAATTGAGTAGAATGGATTTTAACAGTATGTTGTGAGGCTACAAACAGTCATAATTACACACCAGAGTGCAGATACTCAGGAACAGGATGTGCAGAGCTGCTGTAAGTGCGCTCACATACTCACAATAGTTTACATGAGCAACAGAGTTATCTTTACTTACAAATATACCAGCTACATTTCCCAGCTCACTCACCTATGGGCAATTCCATATCAGTTGAAATGTGAGGTTCCAAATGTGCCAAAATACCATCTTGGTCAAACATTTATGTTGACTGAAGATGTGTTCAAACATGTCATGGTCTGTGTAACATCGCACTTGATGTGTTAAAATGTATTGGTCAAAGTTTTACTGTAATAAAAACGTCTGTGCATTGTTATGCTGTTGTATTCTGTTGTCTACTTTGGATTGGTTTTGCTGTTATATACTGTATGTTGTCTTATTCGCCATTGGTTTTGCTGTTGGATTGTCTTTATCATTGGTGTTGTTGCTGCATACTGTATGTTGTTTTCTTCGTCATTGGTTTTGCTGTCTTCTTTGGCATTGGTTTAGCTGTTAGGTATGTTGTCTTAGATGTGTAAGCAGGTGGCTGCTTTTGAGAATATTAAAAATTGACATAAGTGAAAAAGCGGATATAAATAAATGGATTTGTTAACAAGTGCTTTTAACCATTTCAAAACTTTGCGGAGGTCCTGAGGAAAGGTCTATGCAAAAGAAATTTTGAGATGATATTTCCTTAGTTCAAAAGTTATGAACTTTTAAAATGGGCCAAAACAACAATTTTTCGTGAAGATGGCAATTTTGTTAACCCCTTGGAAGGACAGTATGAAATGCAAACCCAATTCCTCTTTTTACTGAAGTAGTATGCCACATTGTAGCACATACACACACACATATATATATATATATACACATTTCATTCATTTCATTTTTCTATTTGTGTCCAGTGTCATATTATGTCAAAAATTGAGTTTGACTCCCATACTGGCCTTTCAGAAGTGTCATTAAGGATCCCATGACATGTTGTTTTTGTATGCTTTTACATAGGCCTTATTGGTCCCCTAATACTGTATCTGAAGTCTCTCTCCCGAAATTCAGCCTTGGTGCAGAATTACAGTCACTTTGAGCCAGTCCCACATGTTAATCCTGCTCACTGTGCCAGTGCTGTTGAAATTAGAGGCACCGGATTGATCTTATGGTTGGATGTCTGATACAAGGCTACACCAAGTCTACACGGCGTATTTCAAATACTTAAAAGCGGTAAACCATGAGCACAAAACCACAATCAACTTTTACCTTGCAGTCATAACTAACATCACAGCTTAGCTGTGTGATGTTAGCTGTTAACATTGCTAGTGCAATGCTCCCTCCATGAAAGTAAACCAGCTCACATACTTGATAACAGGTTAAGTTACCATCATGTTGCATTATGTACTTTGTAAGGCCGAGCACAGCTAATTTAAATCAAATATAAACGTCTCTTACCTTTGTCATCCAATAAATCCATCCATGCATGAAAACCACCTTTATTTGTGTCAGAAAGCAGAAAGAGCTAGCTCAGCAAGCTAGTTACAGCTTGTCAGACATTTGAGTTGCTAGTGATCAAGTTAAAGAATGCATTTCACTTTCCATGGACTTGAGCTGTACTTAAAAAACATACTAACATTACAGGCGTTAGCCTAAAGCAAATCATTAGTAAAGTTTCTGTTTACTTCATACGTTTAATTATTTGGTAGGCAATAGGCTCCGACTACATCTGACCACAGTAAAATATTGTTATCGCACAACACGGAGACATTCCATAAAACCATCTATAGAACTCATGTATGAGGGGAAACCATAGCATCCTATAGAACTCCTTTATGAATGGAAACCATGGCACCCTATTGAACTCATGAGTGGAAACCTTAGCGCTATCCACCTTATTCCTGGGGCCGCTACTATAGCAACGAAAAGGGGTGGAACTTCCAGTGAATAATCTGCAGTCACTGAATGCTACACTTATCTATTGAACTATTACCCACATCCAAGAAAATAACAGACATTTAAGCTGTTCCATAATTTCGACTCTCAGCGCTCATGCTATAATGATGAAATAAATAGATTTACCAGGTGATAAATAGTGTTGCCTGTTTGTCATAGCTCATTGAGCAATGAGTCAAGGTGCTAACATGCCAACATCACACCTGGCGTTTTATTACATCGTCTGTTTGTATGAAAAATTATTTCTATTTATTAACTGATGCATACTGTGGCATGAGGCTTATGTTCTAAATAGAAGGAGGAATCATGCAGTGACTTTCGAATAAGTAACATTGCATTTGACATACTGTGTTTGTTAACCAGTATAATGTTAGCAGTTTGCCAGCAAGCTAATGTCTTAAGTGCCCATCGACAGTTATGGTTTACAAAAATTTCATTTTATAACCAACATGTGCAATATGTAGCTAGACCTTTGTTTGTTTTAATGATATGTCCTGTGCACAACTTAAAGAATGACAGTGAAAAGAACGAGACCTGCAATCATGAACATCATTCTCTGATTGATTTTCTCTTTCACTGCACTACTTTCACATACCAAGTGTGTCTCTCATATTTCAGTGCAGTAGGATTTTGGGCTGTGTTATGTGCACAAAACATTGTAACAGTAATTTCATTCAAATGAGTGGCGAGCTTCTATTTTCCTTACCCTGCTAAGGGGCATTAACCACGGAAGGGGATGTAGCTCAGTGGTAGAGCGCATGCTTTGCATGTATGAGGCCCCGGGTTCAATCCCTGGCATCTCCAATTATTGATATATCTGCATGGATGAAAGGACATCACCTCCAACTTAAATCTCTCCAAAACTGAACTTCTGGTCCTCCCAGCCAAACAAGCCATACATCACGACATCAGTATCAAGATCGACTCCTTGTCTGTTTCTCCCACCAAAGTGGCAAGAAACCTAGGTGTCATGATCAATGACCAACTGACCTTTGCAGATCACGTTGCCTCTGTGGCTCGGTCGTGCCGTTTTTCCCTATTCAACATAAGGAAGATCAGGCCGTACCTAACCCAACATGCAACCCAGCTCCTGGTACAGACCCTGGTTATCTCTCGTCTTGACTACTGCAATGTCCTCCTATCAGGCCTACCAGCCTGTGCGGTGCAGACCGCTACAGATGATCCAGAATGCAGCTGCACGTCTGGTCTTTAACCAGCCAAAAAGGGCACGTCACACCTCTGTTCATTGAACTTCACTGGTTACCCTTGGCTGCTCGCATTAAATTCAAGGCACTTATGGTGACCTACAGGGTGAATGATGGCTCTGCTCCCATCTACCTGAATACTGTCCTGAAGCCCTATGTCACCCGACGACCGCTTCGCTCCTCTAAGGAACATTTTCTAGCATGGCCAACACCTTGTACAGGTCAATCCAGACTCTTCTCATATCTGGTTCTGCGCTGGTGGAATGACCTCCCGAGCGCTACCAGATCAACTGATACCCTCTCCACCTTCAAGAAACTTGTGAAGACCCAGCTCTTCCAAGAATATCTCCTGGCGTAAATTTTGAGAATGCACTTAATAATTAATTTCTCTACACTGTGTTACACTATTGCACATTCAACTAAAAATAGTGCAGATTCTATGTTAGCAATACGCACTCCTTGTTAGTTCATTGTGTTGTAGCTTGAATGTTATCCTCTTTTGTAAGTCGCTTTGGATAAAAGCGTCTGCTAAATGCCTAAATGTAAATGTAAATGTAAACCACACCACAGACAAAGTGCTTGATCAAATTTCCTATTGTGACACGCTATTTAGAAAGTGCATTCATTTCAGATAATCACACATGAAGTATGAAGTAGTTCCACTTTACTATTACACTTGCCTATCACTTGCCTATCAACTTGCCCAACTCACTGTGAAGTTTAAAGGAACTGTCATGTTAACACAGGGTTAAAATTAAGCGTCTTGGGCGTTCACACCACAGCAACATTGTAACTTGTGACCGAGATGAGTTTAAAGTCTGCTATACTGCATTTAAGAGTATGGGATTTTCCAAAAGCCAAGATGAGATAGAATCTTTGGATGCAGCGCTTGCCAGCGACAGATGGAACAAGCAACCTGCTTTTGACCATAGCAGCTATCCATTTAGGACTAGTAATGGCAGTTTATCCTGGTCAGTTTTGAATGAGTCGATGTGTGGCCTAAAGAAATAGTTCTGCAAATGAGCCTGTGTTAGCTATCAAAATGTGTAAATTAGCAAAACTGTATAGCACTGATGTGGCAACAATGGAATGAACAGGATAATGAACTCCACGGCCTGCATATATCAGTGAATATTGCACTTATCAAGGTGTAAAGGCCCCTCCCCATCTCCGTCAGGTCCCTATTACCATCATTCATTAGCCTATCCCTTACGTATTTGGTTACATGACAGAATAATCAGGTTGGAATCGGATACCTCAGTTCATTTAATCAGATTTCTTAAAATCGAATTTTAATGAGATTTCTCAAATTATGACAATTCCCAATCGAAGTAAGGTGAGTAATCAGGCTGAAGTAGAATTATTTGTTTGCATGTAGTCACGCTGAGTGAAAGATAAAATGGCCCATTCAAACATCCGGTTGACTTGAAATACACATTCTCTCTCTCTCTCTCTCTCTCCCTCTCTCTTCTTTCTCTGTCTCTCTTTCATAGACGCACATGCACACACACAAAAAACAAGTTAGTGAGCAGTGAGGATAGGAATGGATAAGGTGTGGTTGACAGCTGAGGTTTTTTGTGGCGATGATAGATTTTTCCATGCCAGCAGAGGCTCATTAATAATCTGAGCTCGTATTCAACTCAGATGATGTCCCTCGCCACTTCACGCCACCATCACTGGGAGCAGGAATGGGGAAGCCAGTGCGAAGCCTGTGAGTGTGTGTGTGTGCGTGTGTGCGTTTGTGTGTTTGTGCGTGTGTGTGTGTGGTATGCTTACACTCACATGTATACAAACACACACACACACATACACGCACACAAACAGACAAGAGAATGTCAATAGCCACAGGCGCTGACTAAAATTAGCCCAAAAAATTCCTTAAAGTGGATTCAGGGCTTCAGGAAGATTAAAATAAGCCAAGCAGAATGTCACTCCTAGACCCCTGACAATCACCCCAACAGTCACAAACAAACACACACACACACACACACACACACACACACACAGCCCAACTCAGCATTTCCTCTTGCTAACTGTCGCTGTAATGTGGTTGGCGGTGGCATGTATGTGTGGCCAGCTGGTGTCCCTTATGCATATGTATAACAGGTGAGAGCCGCTCTCCACTCTACAGCACGGGAGCACAGCTACCTTTTCATCTGCCTCAACCACTGATTTCTCTCTCTCTCTCTCTCTCTCTCACTCTCTCTTCTGAGCCTATCTGAATGCTGATACACAGTGCTCACAAGTCTCCACAAGCTCCAGATCAAATATGGATGAACATTTTTATACCTAGTCTTCCACCTCCCATCTACCCCCCCCCACCCCACCTACAGCCCCACAACCCATCCCAGCCATCCTAAAGTAATGTACACGAAGCATTATCTCTCCCCCCCCCCCCCCCCTTTCTCTTTCTCTCCATCTCTTTTCTCGCTGTCTCTGTTGTTAATCCTTATCTGGAGAACAAGCATACGGAGAGGAGAGATTGAGCTCCATGTTGAGTGGATCACTCTAATGGAATAGAATGAGGGATTGATTCAGCATGAGGACTGACATCTCTCCCTGTAACTCAGCTGCTACAACAAGCAGAGGAGAGGGAGAGAGAGACGGAAGAAGAAGAGGAGGAGGAAGAGAGAAAGTGAGTGAGAGGGAGGAGACGAAACCAGGCAAAGATACAGAAAGGAACGAGAGGGAAAGAGAGAGAGAAAGAGAGTGTGTGCTGGTTCTTTGAAAGCAGAGAGGCAGTGAAATGATAAGAAGTTTGTCTAAATACACGCAATAACTCTACTCTGTCACTCTAGGGGAAAAAACTAGGTTAGAACTGACACTCCCTATCTTTTCCTCTTACACACACACACACACACTCTCTCTCTCTCTCCTTTTCTCTCTCTTTTCTTTCTCTCTCTGTCTGTCTCTTCCTTTCATCTTGTCCTCCTCCTCTGCGTTTTTCCTCTCTTCTCTCCAACTGATTTAGTGG
>PYXC01001172.1:1972500-2085000 GCA_015244755.2 Tenualosa ilisha | reverse complement strand
AACAGAAGGAAAGAGAGAAAGAGAGAGAGAGGAAATGGTACAACTTACATACCTGACTTGACCTGTTCTTTGTCCTCAGGATACAACAGTTATTCAAGTCTTCAAATTTGCCTTTGAAGTGGCCTGAGAGTAGTTTTCTCTCTCTCTCTCTATCTCTCTCTCTCTCTCTCTCACACACACACACACACACACACACACACACACAGACAGACAAATGCTATTCTCTTGCTCGGTCACCCTGCTCATGAGCCAAACCTTTTCATCTCAATGTCCTTCGTTACTGTGATGTTTTCAACCTTATCTGCTCTCCTCACTCTTTTCAAAGGGATTTCATCACATCCCAATTTCACATGGATTTCAGAAGGTCTGAAGGACTCACTGCACACGGAGCTCCCAAAAGAGAGCAGGTACACGCACACTGAATCAGTGTTCAGAAGTCATACCTCTATAATACATCCGCAGTTGTTCAATATGAAGTCTAGTGCATGTACAGATGATAAGTCAGATAGCATGACTTCAATATCAAAAGTTCCAGGATGGTTTAAGCTTTTGTGTTGATATGTTAAGAGATCTGACTTGCTACTCTGTTAAAGACTTATGTGCCTACGGGGGATACAGACACAGATCCATTTCCAAAATCATTCATGCACAGTCACGTTGTGTTGAGACTGTCAAATCATTGTAAGCCTTGGGTGTGAAATGCCTGTTGGATGTTGCTCTCATGCCTGAGACAAAGGTGCCTGGATGATATTGGCGTGGGAGTTGGAGTGAAGTGTGGGGACACAGACACAGAGCAGCAGATCATTTCTACATAGCCTGTCTTACCATGAGGAAGAACATCAGAGCAATGAACATGTGTTTGTTTGTTTGGTTTTCATACTTATAAACTAGCCTTGTCTTGACTGCCTTGCAACACTGATTTGTGTGAGCAGCATCTTGAAGTATGATCTGAGGCCAGTGTGAAGAGTATGATTTATGAGTGAGACACGTTTGAAATTCTATCCGAGATTTAGGTGTGTTTTGCTTTCTTAAGTGTGACACACACACCATGACATTTTAAAGATACTAGGCAATCACACATTTACACCAATTAAAAGCTTGAGGCAATCTTTCCATTGCTTACAGATTTATTTATGTAAACAGGAAGAAACTTAAAGCAGAGAACAGGGAGGTGAGGAGGTGTGTCAGAACATACTTTCATGAGGGAGTAGAAGTAACAAGACTGCCTTAAAGGAAAAAAATATACAACGCTGACATAAACACAGCTGTATGCCGCAGGACAGCTCTGATCCTGAGGAATACATCTATCTGTTTTTCCTTCGTAAAGTAGTCATTTTGATTGTATTATGTTTGTTTATTGCTACCATTGTTGTACTTTCTGGGAGAAATGTTGTTATATTTCCCCTCATGTCTGTTTTACAAGAGGCTTTCTGTCAGTACTGATATGTATTTTCTGTCACCTGCCTGGCTACATTGCCCCAGGGTCTCTTTTAAATGAGAGAAAGAGAGGAAGAGAGAGAGAGATTTGTTTGTCCCAGAAACTTGTTTAATCTCCTAAACTCCTTAACTGTAGGACACATCTGATCATATGTCATTTAAGTGTTTAGCAGATATGAAATAGTATGCATGAATCACAATGAAATGTCATTTTTATGGTTAAATGACTAATAGTTTAAAACAGAAACAACAAAGCCGATGTTTTTGCACTTATTAATAAAACCATTATAATGGCTATGTATGTATTTATAACATATTTATAACACATTTACAGTCTTGTGACTAAAATGTTACCAAACTTGTGTAGGAGTGTACTATGTGACTTCACTTTCTGTTCAGCAGGGATTTGAGATTTGTGAAAGGTGTGAAAGCACAGAGTTATATATGGAAATTACATTTAATAGCTGCAGATTAATGGGAGAACAACAAAAGCATTTAGAAGTGAAACCACAATGTAAACTTGTGTAGAATGCAGCACAATTCAAATTAACATTTTCTTTTGAACGTATATAATGCATGTCTTAATATCTTCTTAATTCACTTAGTTAATGGCATGCTATTCTGATCTCAGCACACCTGAGGTAAAAACTGAACTTTCATACATGGTTCATCGCTTTCTTGTCCCTTACCTATAAGCTGGCATTAAAAAAGTACTTTAGGCCATGCAGTGTCTCCGATAAATTGAGGAGAGAAAAAAGAAAAGAACAACCAAAAAAAAGAGAATCCTTTGACATTTATGTTATTAAACTTGTCTTCTACATGAGCGAAGGCTCTCTGACTCCACTTTAAAATCCATCCAGATAATTTAGTTCAGACTTTGAAGCCTTTTTAGTGCACCTCAGATAGCCACTAACTCAGTCATATGCTTCTCCTGCCTTGAACCTCCTCCGGGTTAAACAGCCGGGTCAGATGGAACATATATCTGTTGATGTAAAAATGATCTTCACTGGGAGCATTTATGTCTATTCTTACAAATGCAAAGGAAGTTTCGCCCTGTCAGTGTCCAGATAATATGAAGGGACCCACGTAACAGGCAACATGTCCACATTGAAGCATTGCTGGTTTCACTTTTTAGTGAAATGAAAGTGTACTGTGAGACTTGTATGAGAAACTAAACAGCACAGCCTCACAGAGCAACTAGATTTTTACAATCCAAGATTGATGAGTAAATTACATAGTTAGTTTAATGCATGCAATGTAATCATTGAGATTTGGGATTTTTGTAGTACTTTAATTAGAAAATAGTTTTGGTGAAGTGGGAAAAGATTTTAATGAAAGGACCGATTTCACAGCTCACATACGTGCTTCCTTAAACACTTAAACACTTCAAACAGAAATGCATCCAACCACCAAAACGATTAGCCTACTTACACTATTGCATTCACACTTATGAACTTAGCAGAGGCTCTTATCCAAAGTGACTTACATTTGTCAACTATCAAGTACCTTAGTTCCAGTCTCCCCCAGAGCTATTTAGGGTTAAGTGCCGCTCAAGGGCACAATGGTGACGACTGGGATTACCTAAGGCAGTGGTTGTCAAACTGGGGTATGAGTACCCCTGGGGGTACTTGGATCAATTCAAGGGGGTATACAATAAAAGTCTGTGAATAGATTCTCAGGTCTCACCAACATGAAATTCAGGTACAGACTATACGTGGACAAAGATCTTGCACTCAAATTGTCCTCAATACAACGCAATTGCCACTACATGGTGGCCTGTATATCAATATGAGTTCACATTTTGTATATGCAGCAATAATAATTAGAAAAATGTTAATTATAATAGCAAGCTGTCTATAATGCACGGGGTGCGTGGTAGGACATAGAATGTCTCAGGGGGTACATGGAACCACTGACCTAAGGTAATGCAAAGATTGTCCCACAGTACTTTGTGTTCTAGTCTCTCTGTATTTTTTCAGTAACTACACTGGCATTGGTAGGTCTTCCAGTTTCTGCTTCCTATTGGTTGGTTGGATCATTTCATCGTATGCTGTAACAGTGTATGAGACACAGCCTGTTAGACCATCTAGCGTTTTGAAAATGCTAAAGCCTTTTTCCCCAAAATGGATCAGGAGATATTTCATCATCATAAATTTAATGAGTGGCAGTCTAATTTTGTTGATTGATTAAGTTAATCACAAGGCAAAGTGTTGCTGGGATATTCAGGTTGACAAATGTGACTGAGGTTACCAAATAAGCATTGCATTGCACTGCAGCAATAATTCTGAATCTGATATTGTTAATGGACCATGAGATCAGTGTAGGGGCACAATGGCTTATGATCTGACTGTGGCTGTTTGCTTTCAATAGCATCCATTCAGACTAAAAGGATTTTTAAGGTTTTTTCCCATTGCAAGTGAAAGTTTATACACATTTCCAATCACAGACAAGTGGAAATTTTCAATTTCCAGATAATTTTAAGCCTTTACAATAGTGTCTTTACAAAGAGAGAGAGAGAGTTGGAGTGTTACTTTTTCTCTCTGTATTCTTGTCAGCATAGTCTCATTCACTGGTTTACTTACATCATCTTTGATTGACAGCAACAATTGAGGCCTCTTTGCCTGGCTTTGATGAAGAGAAACTAATTAATACTTATCCAACTATTTCTCATAATTAAAATCTTTTTATCTTATTCACTCTCATAATCCACTGAGGCTCGATCACAGCACCATGAAACACAGCTTTGGAAAACCTCAGAGAATGTTCTGAATGTGTTTATCTCTCAAAGAAAAAAAACATTACCATTTTTAACATTCAACAAAGAAAAAAAATGTGGCATTCAGTTTTCCACATTCATGGAACAGTGTCCCTCTCTCTCTCTCTCTCTCTCTCTCTCTGTGTGTGTGTGGTGTGTGTGTGTGTGTGTGTGTGTGTGTGTGTTTGCTGTCACAGAGTCATATCAAATGTTGAAGGCTGAATGGCTATTGACCAAAGATAATTACCATGTATTGTCTTCTCTGGTCATGGGTATGGCAGATTGCAGGAAAGAAAAGCTTTTTGAATAATCACCTTTAACTCTCATTTAACAGCAATTTTGTGGGGGCTTTTATGCCTTTTATTCTGATATGACAGGAAATGAGTGGGAGACAGAGATAGGGAAGGATCAGGAAATGACCTTGGGTCAGATTCAAACCCAAACCCTGGGTTTATGGTATGATACCTTAGCCCACTGAGCCACAGCACCCTCTACATCAAAGAATGATGATGAAAAGAGAAAGGACACAGAATTGGATTACTGAACATTGTGGAGGCTTTTTTGTTTGTTTGTTTTTTTCCAAAATGTGTGACTCTCTGTGGTATCTCAGTATTACATCCATATTAATGGATTATAATTTATATCAGTATCATATACTATCTTGTACACAGCCATAGTACTATATACATAGAGGAACAAAGGCATTTAAATTGCAGCTCTGTTAGCGTAAAATGTGAAGGCAAACACTGTATTGATACCTCAAAGATTCTTTGTGATATGTGTATTACATTGTATTCTATATCTACAGAATACATTGTGAATTTTTAGCCAAGTTTAGCCAAGTACAAATTTTAGTATTGTACATGACTTTGGATATAAGTGCCTGCCAATTACAAATAAACAAAAATATAAACATATCCTATGAGCAATATGGCAAAAGGAAGAGTGGCTTGAAGAGTTGGTTGAAGACTATGGTTCAGCTGCATGTAATCACAGCCATGCATTTTCTGACACTCTTTTACCGCACACACGGGTGTCATATTGCTTTGTACTACAACCAACTCATTAAGCTTAAAGTCATATTATGATTTCTGTTATTCAGTGAGTTCATTATTCATCTCCCACTGCTAAAAATATTTAGTTTTTCCACCTGTTGCCAAGCAATGCAATGAAGTACCACTCAACACCTACGAGAATAAAAAATACAATTATTATGGATGTTATTTTACGTCAAGCATTTCCCCATATATACTATATTCCTACCATTTTTTACTGGTGCAATTATCTATGACCAGAGTTACTGTAGTGGTCTTTGATCACTGTGTGGGAAATTAAGTTATGCTAAACATTTTCACCATCATATGGGTCAAAGAGGAAAACAACATCAGAAAAAAATTAAAATCTGGGATTTTTTAAAATGAGTATGTTGGCTTTAGGCAATTCCAGTGTTATCGACATGGCATTTGCACTCTTATTGATGAACAAAATGCAACATAACTTTAGCAAGTATAGCAGTATTTCATAATTCAGTTTATTTTATGCAAGCCCCATAGCTGAATATAGGCAAACTCACAACATTTTTATAATGTTTTACATCATAAGAATATGACCCTTTTAAAGTGCATTATGGACATGACATTGTATGAACAAACTTTTATGGGAGATAAATTATGTCCTATAAAGTCTGTGAAGTTTACAAAGAAACATCGAAATCATTAGCTTTATACCAAGAAGGACACCTGAGTGTGCATAGAAACAAAGTTGTAAAATATGTTGGTTTTGATTGGAGTTATTTTGGGGATCTGGAGTTACAGATGTGATTGCATTATGGATGTGACATGTCTGAACCAGGCTTTCAAAAATTATACAAGACAAGTGTGAATTGTGAATTACAACCTGTAATGATTAAAATAGTAGGTTTGATGCCTGGGTGGGCATGTCGCTTGAAGGCTGTCTTTCCAGAGAAGCTCACATACAGGTGCGGATCTCAAGCAAACCTCTTCAATTAGCCTTTTATTGTCATAAAAATGTTATTTAACATCACAGGTTGGCAGTTACCATGGAGTAACACTATTGCCATTTGCAGCCATTACGCTGCAGCTCATCTGCGCTTCCCTTTACATTGTCTACTTGGATGCAGCTTCATCTCACAACGGTCCTCCAATGTGGCACTTTCTTTGAACCTTTTCATCAAGAATGCAGCGCTCCAAATTGTAGGCCCACATTATGAGCATATATAATAGGCTATGAGTGATGTCCAATGTGCATGGTGTGTTTTGGGATTATGCACTAAATGTCAACATTTCATTAGTTGTAAAAGACAGGTTGGATGTTACAGTGGGCTAAAGCAATTATATGCATGGACCAGTGAATCTGCACGCAAAACAACATTGTGAACAACTTACATTGGCAAATGGCTATGGCAGTCGGAACTGTATGCAAAAGATGTGCAGACTCAATTAAACAAAAACTCTGAAAGGAGCACATGGAGAGTTTCTCATCAAATATTTTGAAAGAACACTACCCCTGCCTGACGATATGCTGTCTTTGAAAAAACGTTCAGTTCTTTTGATCACACGCCTCAGCGTTTTAAGATGACACTGATAAGACGCGCCCTCCAAATTTCTGCTGGCCATAGCATGTTAACTGTATGCACTGAGACATAAACTTACCATTTGCATTTTGTGAGCAGCAACAAGGTTAGATGGTTTGTTCGTTTGTTTTTTCTTTTTTTACAACACATTCTAACCATCACAGATCAACTGATCTCCATGGAAAATTAGTGGAGTCACTGTATGAATGTTTTGGTCCAAAATCACAAATAATTTAATCTCACACCAGGAACATACACTTCCCTCTCTAGTCTTTACCAATTGGTATACATAATTCTGCAAGGCTTACTGTAAAAATGAATTATTAAGAAGGGAACCTAAAGAAGAGAGTGCAGGTTAAATGGCTCCACAGGGGAGTTAGGGAGAGAAAATGACACTTTACAGAACACTGCAAATAATTTCCAGGTGTGACATTTGATAAGAGACAGAGCTGGTAAAGATGGCCCAGATGTACTTGTGTCCAGAGACAAGCCTGAGGGGAACAAGAGAAGTAGCCAAAATGCTAATTGATGTGATGTGGAAATTATGATAAATGCTCTCTGAGACTGACCATCTGCACGCTTAGGCTTCGTCAAGGGCTTTCAGGATAGTGATACAAAGGGTCTGCACCAGGCAAAAAACAAATGATTAACATGACATGAAATATCCTCATATCCGAGAAAGAGCATATAATTTAAGGATACTTTTAATGTAGCTATTATCTAGTTTTAGAAACACTGAGTGGCTTGAGAGGATAATGAAAAGGGGGGGGGGGGGGGGGTGAGAGTATGACTCACTTGTGAGACCTGTATGCACTGCAGGGGAATGATTTCAAAAATGATCTTGTATTGCCCTCTTGGAAGCCTACTTGAAAGACTGTAATTATTTACTTTGACACAATTACAGCCTTTCAAGTGGCCCATTAAATCACTAAAGTTTCATTAATGACTTTTATTCTCCCACAAGTTGTCATTTCCAAAGGATTTTTTTTTTCAAATAATTAAAATATTCAAAAATACATAAAGTTAGCTTTGCTTCCAGTCTTGTTGGCATCTACTAGTGTAGCCGATACAACTTTTGAGTATTTTTTAAAAAAAATGTTCAAATAGTCTAAGTCAAGAATTTGCCCCGCCCCCTCATAATAGGGCTTCATATTCGACTGCAGAATATTTTCAATAATTTATAATAAAACAAAATTTATGATGTCATGCATCAGTCGTAATATCAAGATTTTTTTTTTGTGGATCTCACCATAGGCAGCATGCCAGTAAGCAGTGTTGAGAAAGTTACTTTGGAAATGTAATGTGGTTACTCTATCTAAAATGTAATAGTGCAACTATTTCAATTATTTTAGTTGTTGTAATTATTTAAGTAATGTTACTACATACATTTGATTACCTTTCAATTACTTTTCTACATTTTAAATAAATTATTCTCATCTGTCAACCGGTTTTCAGTTTTTGAAACATCACAGGGTAAACCTTAGAGCATTACTCAACACTGACTGCTGTCAAAATCCTTTTAAACTACCTCAACACAGCCACAGCAGTGTCAGGACTTCAACAACTCAACACCGCATTACTGTGAGATTATGCTGATCTTTGAATAGCTATACCAGCTAAATCAAATATGTGACATTCAACATTTGGTTAGCATCACTGAATGTCTATTGATTGGAATTGTTTGTGCATATGTGCACATGTTCACTGCTAATTTTTATTTCCAGCAATGGGCTAGGCCTTCATTCAATCTGACGTTACAGGCCTTCTCACAACTCAGCTCAGTTGTACATACAGCAGCCAGCATTGCCAATTAAAACATGATAGGCGAACCAATTAGACATATCAGAATAGTATCAGAATTTCAGCTGTAAATGCAGGATGTTGTGCACATGAAAAAATGGAAAAACAAAACTAATATTAACTAACTAATATAGCCAATGTTTCTGAGGATATTCAGATGCAACTGAAAATGTAATCCTGAATACTTCCTGAAAGTAAGTGTAATTTAATTTTTTTTTTTTTTTAATAATGTTAATTTCATCGAAATTGGCATAAAAGTCATGATGGTGGGATACTGCTGTGGCTTAGCAATTTGCTGACATGTACTGACACAAATATTTTCATTATTTTCATATTTTGTGCATTGTTGTCTGGGCTGGCCATATAGTGCTGAAAAGGAGAAAGGACAAGTTTGACATAGGCTATAGGTCATGGATGGCTTGTGAACAACTTGGGGGAAATTGGAGACAATAGAGATTTGGAGATTTCAACACCACCTTTGGAATCGGTAGGATCACTGCTTTGATATGCGGCTTACCATTCAATTCAATTCAGTTTTATTTATACAGCGCCTTTTACAATAGGATTGTCTCGTGCGCTTCACAGAAGGAGCACCAAGAGCAACAGGGGCAAGGACAAACTCCCTTATGTTCAGTTAATCTAGGAAGAAACCTAGGGCAGATCCACGACTCAAGGGGCTAACCCAACTGCCAGGGGTCATGGAGAAAAATTACAATCAGTAGTAACCATGACAGACTATAAGTTGCCTATGGTTTTAGCTAAGGTTCATAATAGTTCATAATAGAGTATTATCCCACTTTTACATTACATGGTCGTCAGTCTATAGGTGGTTATCAGGAATTATGGCTGGACAATGTAGCAGCGGCCAGGCATAGTGACAAACTCAAAGGAGTGAGATGGGTCATTGGGGTAACAGTAAGGGTACCATGTTTGGTCATTTCAATCAGGCCTACATCTGAACATCTTCTGCAGGAACATTGGCTAAATGTTTAATATTAGTTTTCTTTTGCCAGTTTTCCATGTACATGACAACATCCATTCACATCTTAAAATCTGAAAGTCTGTTCTGATATGTCTAAATGGTTCTCCTGTCATGGTTGAATTTGCAATGCCACCCATTAACTTGCTGCTGGACCACCTATAAGCAGTCTGAGCTGCAGTTGCCAGGAGGCCTGCAATGTCTGACAGAAACTATAATGTAGGCTTAGCCCATTGAGGGAAATAAAATTTAGCTGCAGTGAGCATATGCACAATCTGTCCCACATGAATAGACAACAGCTTATTCATTGATGTTCATCAAATGTTGAATGTCAGATATTTGATTTAGCAAGCATAGCTATTTAAAGATTGTGGGGAAAAAAGTGTTTTGTTAAGATTTTTGTTACCTTAGCATGATCTCACAGTGTTGAAATGTTGAAGTCTGACACTGCTGTGGCTGTGTTGGGATTTTAAAAGGATTCTGACAGCAGTATTACTCAGCAGTCAGCGTTGACCAATACTGTTAGGTTAACACTGTCAGGTCTCAAAAACTGTTGACAATATCCATTCAAAATGGATAGGATTGGTAGTCAAACAGTTACACTGTAATAAGTATATGAATGCAATGCATTTACTATGTAATTACATAGTGATGTATGTAATTACATTATTTAGTTTAAGTAATTAAAATAATTACACTACCATTTACATTTTCCCAACACTGGATATAACATGACTGGGAGAACAAAAGCCTCTGTGCATCATTCACAGCAAAGAAATAAACACAATGCAACAGAAAGAATATGTAGGTGCACAAACAACAGCACTCTCCTCCGCAGCAACTCAACCTGTGTTACACCAGACCACAGGAGTCTTTGTTGTCCCACAATCCGTCACTGCACAACATGCTAATTATAATTACTCACAGAAGAGGCAAACATGGCTGCACTCTGAGATGAGATGGGGGCACCACATTGAGAGAACAGAGAACACCACAGCACAGGGCTGAATCACCTTTGGAAGTGATCTGAATACTAAATTACTAAAACTCTCTTATGATCCAACATCCACAGTCTTTTGTTATTTAATGCTTCCAGGGAGAGTGAATTTAACAATGGTTTCAAACAGTAGCATAACAATATGATAACAATATGACAGAGACCATTGTGGCAACCTGCATAGTAATCGCCTGGCTCTACCCACTTGTGTCTCAGCTCATTTTCATATAATCAAGATACTGGTTCTGACTCTGAGCTATGCACTAATATTTCCCTCAACTAAAAAAGATGGGGAATCATTAGGAATGTTTCTGATCAACATGCTAAATTGGCTCTAGGCTTGTTATAGAAGTTAACCACCATTATGATGTTAGGATTGGAAACATTTATAAAAAGAGTTTACCCTCGGACTCTCTTCATGAAGCTAGTGAGACGATACCAAGCTAACAAGGTATGTCTCCAAGGATGTCCCAAGGGTGTCCCAAGGGTGTCCCAAAGGTCACTAGCTCGCTCGTCAGATTCATTCTTAATGCTGAAGCCTGATGCATCAAACGCTTTCATATCATTTCACTGCAAAGCGTCTGACACCTAACCACTGGGATGCGTTTGCTTTCCAGTGGGCAGTACTTTTTCTGCCTCAACCGATTGCTACTCTTCGTTGTATCATATGCTGCACACTGGAACGCACCATTTGAGTTCAGCATCATCGCTTTCAGCTCTCCCTCTGTTCGCTGATTGGTCTGCATAGCACAGAGGCAGTGGAAACCTAAGCCTACGGACAGATCCCTGACGCAGTGGTGGAGCTAAATGAGAAACTGAGCGGAAGCACTAGGTGGCGCTAGCCTGGCTAGAAGAAAAGCTCAGTCATGTTAAAATGCAGTCTTCAAGGTCTTCTAATCCAACACATTTTTAGCACCTTTAAAACAATCTATCAAACTCTGAGGGCAACTACAGGACACACACACACATACACACACACACACAAACACACACACACACACAGACTGAATGGCAGAGCTAAGCAGCAGCCTGTGAGAGTAAATGAGATGAATAGGAGGCATTGGGGCCGTGAAGGCCAGTGCCAGCACTGCCAGCTGGCATGGGCATTAATGAGGGGCGCAGGACAGCTTCATCCTATCACCTACAATCATCCGCACCTGAGTCTAATCTCACCAATTACACAGGAGGTCACACCACCATGCATCCCCCATTCGTGCCATCTAAATTACAGATACCCTGACTAACACTGACTGGGGAATTTTTTTTTTTTTTTGTCCACAGCTGGCAGGAATTTCACGGACGCCTGGACAAATTACTTTTTAATGTCTCCTTTTTATACTCAAGCAAAATTGTAATGATATCCCCAGCACAACATCACCCAGGCTGATGTTTGTCCTTTTTCAATAACTTTTCCAAATTGTCCATCTCCCCCATGAGGGCACAGGGCACACACAATGCAGAGAGACTGAGAGTGATGAAATCAGCACACTGATGTGGCTATCTTTGGATGATAATGGAGGATGGAGGATGTCATTTAGTGTGTTTCTCCATCTCGGTATAATGGCACTAGAGAAATAACAGTTTTGGAATATGGGGCCAAGGGGAATTGGTACTCCCACTGAGTCTGTCATTTGAGATTATGAAGCATAAGATGCACAAACACAACCCTAATGGTTTGGACAGACAAATGCCCAACCTTTCTGTAGCCTACTGAAAAGTTGACTATTCTGACACATCTGGTGTAAAACCCCACAGGAATATGACCAGTTAAAACCAATGTGTGATTTGTTCATGGTCATTTTCATTCATTCAACAGTTAACCTTCTGAACCGAAACCAGCATTTGGAGCACAGACTAATACTTGGAAAATGTATCACAATTAGGTTTTGTAAAACAAAATCCAAATTTCATAAAACTGAACTATATTATTAATTAATTAATGATTTTGCCCTTTGATTGCCTCTCTGGTAATAGATATAATGCTCATAATCCATGAGATAATGGATGATGCTCTTGATGACATCCTAAGACCTCCTAGTCAGTTGACTGGGAGCCTGGGCTTTTTTTGGCAGGGGCGCTTGACTCCTGATCCAGGATTGCTGTGAGGCCGGGGGCTCAAGCGATGGGCTGGACCGTGCAGGATGACCTTGGTTACACATGTGCCTACTTGAGTCCAACATAAGAATTACTGGTGTGTCATTTTTGATGAAATTGTTGGTGAAAACACTCAGAGAATAGCTATTCAGAGAATACCTTTAACTTACAGCACAGTCACAAACCTCTTGACCTGTTTTCTATGTTTTGTTTGAATTGTTTGGAAGTCTAAGCATGTGATTGGTTGATATTCAACCAAATACTGCAAAAAGTATTGCAGTGTGTATTACTATACTGCTGATTGGTGATCAGAAGAAAAATAGCAAATGACAACAACCAAATTTAAATGTTCAAACCGCTATTGGAAGACATAGCTGGAGGGCTTGATATGTTTTTAAACCTTTGGGATTTTATATAGGGATGGCAAGACCAGTAGGCTAAGATCTCTCTGTCCTATCTCATTGTGAAAAACAAAACAGGAATAAAGGTACCCTTTCCACATAAAAACAATTAGTTTCACAAGGATTATCTCTGCAGAGAAAAGGACCCTATGCGACTCTACCCAAAAGGCCAGCTGTCATTCACCTTGTTAACAGTCCAGTTGTTTCTCTTGAGAGGTCATTACTGAAGACCACAGAACAGCAACCTCACAGAATAAGACCAGTGAAATGATGCTCCAGGATGAGTGTCCCAACAGTGTTAGCTGCCAAATTTCATTCATTTTGTTTAAAATCCCCAAATTCAGGTGACAAACACAAAAGAAAATACAAGCACGATGCACTTTGCCATGGGGCATTTCCAATAACGCGCTCCATCTGCAGCTTAAGGGCCAAATGTGCCAAATCATGAACAGGGATTCTCTTGAGCCATGCTGATTTATTACAAGCACACACAAGAGACATTAGTCATATTTGTGTGGCTTTGTTCTTCCTTGTTTACTCTATGGGCTCCTTTCGCTGGGGGTGTTATTACATCCCACAAGACAAGCGACTCTACCTGGCTATTCCTTTCTTTTTAGACTTTGAAGACAGTTTTTTTGGCGAGTTGAGCTCATGCCGTTGCCAGGGGAGTTGTCTGCAATAAAATCTGCTCTTAGTCCTAATGGGAGAGAGAAGGGGATTTGTGAAGTGCCTCCATGGCATTTGGAACTAAACACAACACACACACACACACACACACCAACCAATCACGCGTGCGCCGCACACACACACACACACGCACACAAACATACACAGATCAACAGATCATCATCATCATTCTTTAGTGGTGGTGGTGGTGAGGCGGCGGGGGGGAGGGGGGGGGGATCATGGCAAGCACTCCCAGTTCCAAAATTGGAGTGTCTTCACAGGCTGCTTTAGCAGACACAGAGAATGTGTTTAATGCCATCTTTTAATAAGCCCATTCACGACCCATTAATATTGCAGCATCTAGAGTGTGTATGAGCAAAGGGCAATGGAAGGGAAAGGGGGGGGGGGGGGGGGGCTGGCGGGGGAGGTGAACAGTACACCCCCCACCGCCCAATCCACTTCAACCCACCCCACTTCAACCCACCCCACCAGACACCTCTGTAGGAGACCCAGTCTTAGTTGCTGCTGTTTCCATTTTGGTCCACCTCATGCTGTGCGCCAGAAATTGCCTAAAGTTTAATTAAAATTAACATTGAAATTCAAATATTCTGATGCTGATGCTCCAGGGGCAGAAGCAGGCACTGTAGTGTGCGGGGTCATTGTTTTCATGTTAAATGGACCGCACTTGTCAAGCTGACATGAACTACATTTAATATGAAGAGGCCACATTTTAACATCTGACTTATTTATTGTTTTTTTTTTTTTTTCTTACTTTTTGTTAAAAGAGTTACGCATAAGGTTTCAGATGATCACGAGCAGGCTAAAAGTTACATAGCTAACTTAACAGTGATTAATGGATTTTACATCTTCCTCAATTGTTCTAAAAGGTTAATTGCTATCTTTGTTGTGTTTTTCTCTGAATACTGAAGTGCTGAACATCATTATTATTGGTATGTTTGAGATGTACATTTCACGCAGTCTAAATTAAATACACCCACTACTTGTTTACATAGATATACACTCAAGTGAATTCAACTTTTTTATCTATTAATGTACTAATGTGATAAGTGTAAGACAGACTCAGACATTATTGGCCGATACCGGACCTACCAGACCAGCCACCAGCGGCATGCCATTGCTGATCTGCTGTCAGTACCGGTGTGACCTCCTGTGTAATTGGTGAGATTAGACTCAGGTGTGAATGATTGTAGGTGATGGGATGAAGCTGTCCTGCGCCCCTCTAATCCTGGGCCTGGGCCTGTTTGGCCCGGTTGGCCCGTTTGCTAATTTAGTCCTGCTTGTTTCCTGTTTCTGTTCACTATCCAATCCAAATAGTGGCACCCCTGTAAAGACCTACTTTGCATAACAGAGGCACGTGGGATGGGGCCCAACATGCACATGTGCCGGGCCATTAAATGTGTAATAACGTACACGTTAACTGCATGTGTAAGCGTGTGACTGCCTTTGAAGATGCTGCTTCCTGACACAAAGACCAAAGCCCATCTCACCAGGGGGAGGGTTAAAGCTGCAGTAACGACAGCGATGATAGCCCACTTGCTTCAGGGCTAAACATGGAAGCGTCATATACAGGCTACACCAGTAAGGATGAGATGGGGAGAGGGGCCTACACCAGGCCCACGGATTTGTTAAATCTGTCTTCAAGATGCTTTGCCTGTGAAAGAGAGAGAGAGAGGGAAAGAGAGAGAGCGCACACAGTATAATAAGGCTGAATGCACCCACATAAAATCATATACCCCCAACCCCACCACCAAACACACACACACAACAAAACACACACACACATTTTGTTCAGCCCCCTCATTACCCCCCCCCCCCCCCCCCCCCACACACACACACAACACAACACAACACACACACACATTTGTGTTCAGTCTCCTCATTATCTACAGGGTCGGTGGGTTCACCTAATAAACTAGCCAAGATACTGAGAGAGAGAGAGAGAGAGAGAGAGAGAGATTCAGTTTTAATGTTTGTTTCTTCCTGTAAAACCCCCTTATACAAATGTTAAAACGTGTTGTTCTTCTTTTTCTTTGCTTTTAAGGACAATCATATTTTGAAAACAGATTAGCATCCACCACAAAATGTCAAAAACGTATCTGGTATTTTTTCAAGGCTTGATATTTTCACGATGCATTCTTTGCTCTTTCTAATGGCCCAGTTACACTGATCTTGATTGTGTCAAGTAAATAGCCCTTCATTACTCACATACTGTACACCCAAGGACTTGAACTAGACTTGAACTAACCTTTCCACAGTCCATTTCTGTTTTCCAGAGTTATTTTTCCATTGTTATAAAATGTTAAGTTCCAAAACGGACACATAGCGGCATCATTATGTTGTTACCTGCCATTTTTGTGCTTTGAAAGAGCTGAAGTGGCAATCAAGAGACTAGGAGGGGAGAACTTACCAGAATACTTTTTAAAAGTTACCATAGCAACGTGCACGTTTTTTTGTTTGTTTGTTTTGGAAGAGAGACACACACAGAGAGAGAGAGAGAGAGACTCAACTGAAGATGACAGCAGCAGCAGAGAGACTTTTATTAGGTAATTATTTAAGATAATTAAATGGCACAATTAGAGAGTCCCACACCTACTCACACCCACTGGTTACTATTCCCATCTTACTTTACTGATGAAAGCGGCCACAACCTGCCTATGACAAGGGCACTGAAGACAGCCTGGCCCCGGACTAAAACCATAGATATCATTAGGTGCACCACAGACACAAACACACAACACACACGCACACATATATGCGTGTGCGAATATTAAGTACCATAACTTCCAAAGTAAACCTACACCCACAGAATATGCATTAAAAGACTACTCTAAGTTGACAAACACACACACACACACACACACACACACACACACACACATACACACAGAAGGCCACACACGATAATCAGAGGATTATGGTTCAGCCCCTGACAATCTCCTCTTCCCTCCAGCATGCTGCTGGGTAATTGAGATGTGGATCTCCACTTTCACTTTTTCATTTAGCCGCTGCTCCTTCCTCATCCAGCTGGAGATTTCACAACCCACCCTGTAATCCCCTCCTGGAGGCCCTGCTGATTAGCATGATAATTAACTCTTTGAGGCTCACTATGCTACCATGCTAATGCAAAACAACAATAAAACCAAAAATATTAGTGCATGAAACATGGTGCTTCATCTCAGGTAGAGGAGACGCCAAGCGAGTGCCTGGTCCGTTCCAGAGTCTCTTTCACTTTTTGTGCTCTGTTTTCCGTTTGTTCTTGTTCTCGTGTTCCCATGACAACAACAAAAAGCCAGGCGATTAATCTCTAAATCCAGAAATTACTCTGTGTTCCTGAGGAGCTAATTAGGATTTAATGTTGAGGCCTACTCTGGGCTGGAGGGTTCTGCCTCAGAGTGCAAGCAAAATACTTGAGAGGTGTATGTGTGTGTGTGTGCGTGTGTGTGTTTACACGCATTTTTTGATTGTTTGCTGTTCCCTTCATGTTAATCCCCAAAGGAAGTAAGTGATAGCCCAACTACATGTTTGTGTTTGTCTCAGTGTGTGTGTGTGTGTGTGTGTGTGTGTGTGTGTGTGTGTGTGTGTGTGTGAGAGAGTCTTTTTAAGCTATAATAGGCATGCATGTCCACTACCCTGTCTAGACATCACAAGTGTTTTGTAAAAAGTCCCAGGATGCCAGAACAGGCTGAGTCATTTCCTAATCCTCGCCACACATAGGCTTTTGGGCATTAACAAAATGAACACCATAACCATACCAGCCACCCTTTCACCTAGCAGTTGGGCGGGGAGAGAACAAGAGAGAGAGAGAGACAGAAAATGAAATGATATCCTTTTAAGACGGTAAGCAAATAGATTCGTGACATATGCCTTAAGCATCTCATTGCATGTGTTTGTGTGTGAGCGTGCTTTTTATCCTATGTGCTGTCTGTATTTCCAGTTTGAGATTAACAGTTTATGTGATTACACAAGACCTTAATACCATCACCATATTTACTGTTGCTGTCAAGTTTGCTGTTAGATTTTGTTAAATTAATGATCTCATCAGGAAGAATGTCCTGGGCGGACACATCCAGGGGGCCTCTGGGATGCATCGCTAGTAAAGCACACAACCAGCACCCGTGATTCTTTGTAATGGTTCAAATCCATTCACTTGCATCAGGAGATCTTGGCAGAACAGCTGCTGACAGGCTTGCAAGGGGAGAAAGAGAGAGAGAGAGAGAAAGAGAGAGATAGAGAGAGAGAGAGAGAGAGGTGTATGCAGGTCTGCGTTGAAGCTGTAGCGCCAAAGATCAGAACAAACCTGGGAGATTAATCACTTCCTGTCTGTCAGGCTTTACTCACACACATTTACACATAAACATACACACATACATAAACACACACATTTTTTCTGCATCTCCTTACCTCTATTTCTTTTCTCACTCGATCTTGAGTGCACAGCTCCCACCATTTTTCCTGTATTCCTCTTTTCTCCTTTTCTTTTTTGCTTGAAAAAGCATTTTTTCTTTTTTTTCCCATCTTGGCTTGTGCTCTCGTTTGCTCTAGACTTACCACCTGCTGCCATCACCGCCCCCTCCATCTCCAATTTCCCCTGCTCCAGTTGGGCCTTTCTTTCTCTCTTCCTCTCTCTCTCCGTTTTGTTCGCCCCGTTTCTCCTTTCTTGACTTACCTACACTCCTACATCCCTCCCTTCTCTCACCTTAAAATTACTCCTCTCGTCTTTCTTTCTCTCTCTTCTTCCTTGCTCTTCTTTCTTTCTGTCTCACCCTGTCTCTCAGTTTACCTATATGTTATTTGCTCTCTTCCTCCATCCACCTTCTGTATTTCACAACTCTCTTCACAGGAGACTCGGTGGGACACTTGTTTGACTCTCTCCTGTTCCTTTCCACATCTCTCTCCCTCTCTCTCACACACACTTCAAAGAGTGTTTCTTTCCATGACGGCACACTCTCTCCTCTCCCCATGTTTCTCTCCCTCGTCCGCTCCCTCTGCCTCTCTTAACCCAGCGGGGCTCTCGACTGACTGAGTGGCTCAGGCCGCTCCTGTAGAGGACGACAGTGCGGCTGCACAGTGTTGGCGCTTCTATTAAAGGCTCCATATAGGCCTACACCCAGAGTCCTCTCCCCACACTCTTTTTTTGAGTCTCGCTCTCTCTCTCTCTCTGTCTGCCTTCTCATCGTTTCATGTCTCAACTCTAATGCTGTTGGTACATATCCATACTTTTCTCCTTCTTGTCCACATTACTGTAAATGGTAAATGCACTGCATTTATATAGCGCATTTCTACTCCTACGGGTACTCAAAGCCATAAAACTACTTTACAGAGTATGCCTTACATTTACCCATTTTCTCTCTCTCGCTCTCTGTCTCGTTCTCTCTTCCGCTTCTACTAATACCAATCTCTAGCCTTTTCTTCTCCTCTTTTCTCTCTGTTGCTCTTTCATTTTAAGTAGTACTTCTGTCAGTGCCCCCACTACACCATTATTTCAAACTATGCCTTTCATTGCCTGAAGGACAAGAGAGAGTGCTGTTTATATTTTCTAATGCGTTCATAAGCTCACATGTGCTGACGTACACTCTCATGCCTCATTCGACCACCTACAATCCATATGCTCGTGACGCATATGCGATGCAGACGCAGTTTAGGTCCGTTTTTTTGTTTAGATTGTCATACACACCGCCTGTTTGCAATGACGGCCTGTTGCAAAACACCACTGCTAAAAGAGCAAAAACCCAATGATTGAACCACGAGTCTACCCAAACCCAGGTTAAGGGCCCTGGTAGCACCAAAGTGCCAGTAAAGTTACTGATAGCATCACTCTAGCCCTACCAGTCCTAATGTCAGTGATATATTCATATAGGTATTGGTAATCAACAACAGAGTGCCAGACTATAATTAAAAAAAAGAGCTGCAGATCACTCTCAGAGTTTGCTGGTTAATTATTCATCATTCATCCATGAGATTTGCATAGCCTGACTGGAAGTGCGTGATCCTTTGGCTTAAAAAACAGGGGCTCAGCAGCTCCAGGTTTATCCCTGTTTTTAAATGGCTTACTGAGAATCAGTTAGCCAAACCAATGTGGAGTATTCAAAGAGCAGAGCAGAGTTCATTCAAAGACAGACAGAGATGTTCACAGTCAGTGAGGGGAAAACAATCATTCTTAGGGAGGACCTTTGTTCTGCTCTCTGCAAGCAAAAGTTTAAAGGGTATCAAGGAAGTGGTTTGAGGATTTCAAAGACTTAAAAAAAAAATGTCTTTGCCTCGGTCATCACACAGAAAAAGTAAGTCGGTGTTTATGTGTTTGTGTGTGTGTGTGTGTGTGTGTGTGTGTGTGTGTACGCATGAGTGTGTGTAGGGGTGAGCGCCAGAGATGAGAGGGTATCACACAAAGTGGTAGTCTCGCGGGGGTCCCCATTGATTTCATGGCCACTTACGGCAGCATTACACGATTAAAGTATTGAATGAGTCCTCCCTCCTCACGGCCCTGTCCGCTTTTTTAAACAATCACGCCATAATTATATTCCTCTGGGAGCCGTCGCCGCTCCCATATTAATTATGCAGTCTAAACGCGGGGCTGTGGGGCCCAAGCGATTGGGCCCATGCATTATTCAGACCTGTGATTTCACAGAAAATATTTCCTGTGTATCCTTGTGTGTGTGTGTGTGTGTGTGTGTGTGTGTGTGTTGGAGTTCAGGATGAAGGCTAGGGTGTTTACCACATCATTTGATCTGGAGGCCTAGCACGATATAAAAAAGGCTTCAAAAAACATAGCAAGACAGGTTTCCCTCCAACCCCATCCCACGGCAACCCCAGTTCCTGCAGTGGCATTTTTGTTACCTCTTTCTATGCATCTGCACCTTTAATCTGCTGGGTTTCTCTTATCACACCACTCTCTCCTATCCACCCAACACCCCCACCCCCACCCACTCTCTCTCTGTGCTTCATTAGCTAATGGTACAGCTTTCTTGCCATTCAAGCCAAGGGTTCTTTGAAACAGCAGAGTTCAAAAGCACTGTGTCGAGCTTCACAGCTTCACACTAAAAGCATACAATTAAGTCAAGACAGCTGCAAAGCCTGAAAGAATATTTTTTGTCTTTCTGGAGATATCTTTATTTTCCTGAAATTATTAGGCCTAAATGTCCTTATGTTACATCTTGAAATAGAAACATATAGTGTGAATTTACTGTTTATCAGTAAATGAATCACCCATATGCAGCATCATATATTTCCACGTGCTTTAATAAAATACACACATAACCATACATATTTCTGAACTGCCTTTATATAATAAAACTAAACATTCAAAAAATCATCAGCATCTCACTTGAAATTGGAAGTCATATTTTAAACTACGGTATAAAGCATGGATCTACCTGAAAGGAAACTAAACATTTAAAAAATCATCAACATCTCAGTTGATATTGGAAATCAAATTTGAAACTACTGTATAAAGAGTGGATCTAACTGCTTCTATTTAACTAACCCGCCTCCCAACACACACACACACACACTCACACACACACACACACACATATATATATATATAGATAGATAGAAGATAGATAGATAGATAGATAGATAGATGGATAGATATTGATGTAGATACAGATGTAGATATAGATATATAGTAAAACTACACATCTCACTTCAGATTAGAGGTCATATTTTATGTATGTATGTATGTTTTCTATGCATTTTTGACACTGCTTCTGCTAATTCTGGCTGCTAAGACTGTGTGTGTCAGTCTGGGTGACATGGGGCCTGGTCCTGGAAACGCACCAGAAATGCATAAGCAGCACATAACCAACCGTGAGCCATAGTCATTAATATGACTTTAGGAGGGAGAGATGCTCATGTTTGACATGTGGGGTGCAAGGCTTGGCAAAAAGCAAAAATCTTCAAGCAGCCATGGGCTCCATTGATTTTAGAAGAGCTAAGAGGCATTGTAACCCTTGGGCTACACTGGATGTGTTACTGATGCATTCCGTTTGTATCACGTCAAAATAATTTTAGAAGACTGATCTATTTTTTAGAAGGTGCCAGTTGCTTTGATTAAAGTGAAAGCTACCTGAAAGCTACCATAAGTGTTGCGAACACGCTTCAATGATGCATCCGGTGTAGCCTTCCCATTTGACACATTGTTGGGCTTCCAACATCTTTGAATCCTAAAAGAAACATGGTCTTGCATCTCTGAAAGAGGTCATTTTTCAGAATGTATTCTTTCTATGTTTCAGACATTTTCTCACGATCGGCTTTCAGGTGGAGGAACTTGGGGAACTTGATGCCTCTCCCTTCAGGGTTTCCCCTCAGTTCAGTGATGGAGGTCGAGGAGCTGGCAAGAGATTGTTCCGCTGAGGGGATTGGTGTGAGAGACCGACTGAAAGGGAGAAGAAGGGGGCATCTCTCTGTAGAAGGACCATCCAGAAACACATCGTCTGATCTGTCCTCATCACTCACTGGGAAAAAAACAGAAGACAGCAACAGCAAAGAGCTAGGTATTACGATTTCATCTTCAAAGTTCTGCCACCATGACGAAAATAGTTCTTCAACATTTCTCAGAGCAGCTGTTAAAAAAAGTTCCTCTGAGCACTTAGGAAGGTGTATGCATTTGCTTTAAAGGGTACTGCCCAGAGGGTCTTCATGAATCATATGTTAGAGAGTCTTCAGTTCCAGAGAAATGCTTTTCCTGGAATACCACTGTGTGCCACTGTCATTTGAGAGGTTGAAGCCCTAAAAGCATTGGTTCATGATTCGTCTTAAAGCAAAGCTTTTTATCAAACCATTCAGTTTGGTACCATCTCTAAATTCATTTGGATGACAAATAGTCGTATTAACGGTAGATAAGCAGAGGTGTTATTGCCAGCAGCCATCCAGGATGTGCAGTCTGCAGTTCCACCACAAGATAAAAGAAAACTTTTACTGAATGACATAGCTGACTGTATTGCCATCAGACCAGAACCACTAGTTTTACACCAAAACTGTTGCTTTAAAGAAGTGCTCAGCAACTCTGGGTTTCTATTTTGTGTTGTTGTTGTGGCATTAGCCTAGCCGAATTAGCCAAAGCCAGGTCAGTGTCACTTTTGTGCATGCTTTGCATTCTCAGAACTCTTGCCATTCAGAAAATGTTCACCCTGGAGCTTCTCGCTCTGTCTCTCATTGCTCACGCATCCCATGAGATTTCTGAACTATATGCATAAACTAGTAGCATGCAGCAAGATATGAGTAATCCAGTCTCCATTTTATCTTCCTTCCCAAGTTTCATAACTTCTTTGCACATCACCTACATTCTGTAATGCATCATACATATATGGCTCTGCATATCATCATGCGTTGTTGCCACAGACTGGCACATGTAGGATTCAAAACAAAAGGCGACTTGCCTGCAAGTTACGAATGATGTTTTCCGTAATGCGGCAGTAGTTTTCTTTTTCACCAAAACAAGTCCAAATCAAACCATCAACCAAAACAATGATTAAACGGTTTTATGGCTATGAAAATGTTGCATAGGGTCACTTTAACGGTAAATAGTTGGCTTTACATTGATCTTGAATTTATGAAAAGGCCCTGATGATGTGCTGAATTTAATTGTGACTCTCAGTCATAAATAGAAGAGGTTGTTGAAATTAAGACAGGCAAAAATCATATGATCCAACTATTCTTCTGCTAATAAGCATTGTCACAAAAGGCCAAACACCTTTGTATTTCAAAACTCAACAAATGAGTTAAAGGGAGAGAAATCAACTTACACTCCTGAAAATCAGAAATCCAGGGAATCTCTGCAGGCTGGAAGGCCTCCTGTCCTTCTTGAAACAAGCTCCCAGTGTCCAAATGACAGCCACCGTTGAGCAGCACCATCCCTTTCACCTTCTCCAGCAGTCTGGTGACTTGAGTTCTGGTTGTGGCACTCTGGGTTTTGTTGTCGAGTGCATGGTACCTGTTCCCGCACCTGTCCAGCAGCTCTTGGAGAGGCTCACCCTCGCTCTCGATGTGCTGCTCGATGGTTGCATCCCCTCCCAGCCAGTCCGCACAGGTGAAGAGCACCAGCGTGTGTGCCCATACCTGCTCACTGCCGCTGCCGTCGAGCAGCTTCAGGTGCTCCTGCACCACCCGCCACTCGTCCTCCCGGAAGGACGCGTCAGTGCGTAGCACCAGCAGCAGGGCGTGAGGCCCTGGAGGGCAAAGCGAAGCTGCACGCGCCAACTCCTGTCTGGTCCATGCTGGGGTACCTGCCATGGCCGTGCTCCTCTGCCAGCCGGGTGTGTCGATCACAGTAAACCACTGACCGGCCCCTTCACCGTCTTGCCGGACACTGAGAGTGGTGTGTTTCACGTCAAAGGCCTCAGCACCCAAGATGGAGTTCCCAGCGGAGCTCTTGCCTGACTGACTGTAACCCAATAGCATAATCCTTAGAGTAGAGAGCTGCAGAGTGTGACCTGTCAGATGGATAAATAATAATAAAAAATATCTGCATTAGCAAAAATGCTTCACGCAGAGCGGCAGTATAATCTTCTTAAAGATAACCATGCAAATAATTTTTGTTTACCAGTAGATCTTTAAGGCTTTGTGATTCCTCTAAGCCCCTGTTGAGCAGCAAGCATTATATGTGGTAAACAAATGCAAATACAGCTGTTACATGAACTGTTCATTTACTTTAGAGCAGCTGTTGTGAGGAATATCTTGCTGTGAATATAATTCCAATGAACTCGTATAAACCTTTGTCCACTTTCTCAAGTGCTACTTTTTTTGCGTTGGTCATTATTACAAAATGCTGGGCGCCCTACAGCCAAGTTATTAAGTTTGCCAGCGGGTCTGAAAACCCAAATTCCCCTCAATAAATGAAAGTAGCACTCATAAAACACATGCAAGACACCTTCCCTCACACAAAAACATGAAAGTGAATGTGTGAAACACTGTGGTGTTAACTCAAAAGTGCAATGTATTAGACTATGGCTTAAAAATAATTATGATACAGCAAGACTATAATGACGGCTATAAAGCATAATGCTGTACAAGGACACAAAAACACTTGTCTCAAATTCCTCTGCATTCATTTTTTAGTCTGTTTTCAGGCTTTTCTTGCCTTTTTCAGATAGGACCATGAAGAGTGATAGGACATGACTTGAGAGGGGAGAGAGATGAGGGAGGATCGGGAAAAGACCTTGGGCTGGAATAAAGCCTGGTTCCCGGGGTTTATGGTATGGATGTTTTGGCCAACTGCACCAAAATCCTCTGCATTCAATGTATGGTATATGCATTTAGCCTATGTTTTATGTGCTTATAATCAACATCCTGTAGATCAGGGGTTATGAAAAATGAATTCAAATAAAACCCAGAGAACAGCATTTCTGTCATGTTTCCAAAATCAAAAGTCTTTACTATAAAACCAAATCATTGTGTGATTAAAGTCACCTATAATGAGTTTCAGCATCCCGCTCTGCTTCTGCTGGTTTTCTCTCTGGACGGCTTTTTTAATTACAGTCAGTTTCCTCTTCTCATGGCTCCTCGCTCTCGATCTGTCCAGCTCATAATAGCTGCCAGTCCCCATGGTCATCCCCTCAACTTTCTGCAGCAGCTTCACTACCTGTGGCTTACTGTCGGGAGTTGCATTGTTGTTATTATTCAGAACGTGATACCTGCCCCTGCATTTTGCCAGGAGGCGTTGGAGAGCCTGGCCCTCGGCCTTCATGTACTGCTCGACGGTCGCCCCCTCTCCGAGCCAGTCGCCGTGGGTGAAGAGCACAATGGCATGGGCCCAGGCTCCATCGCCAAAGAGAAGCTCCACATGCTCCTCCCAGGCTTTCAGCTGGTCGTCCCCAAAGGAGAAGTCTAGACGGTGGACAAGGAGAAGAGCGTGAGGACCCGGGGGACACAGGGATGCACCCAGCACCACTTCCCGCTTCGTCAGCTCGGGGGTGTCTACTGCTGAGATGCCCCTCCACCAGCCGGGGGTATCCACCACGGTGACCTGTCTCTGCGCTACCTCTCCCTGTCTCCGCGTGCACTGGGTGGTCCTCCTTGGTCCAAACCAGCGCTGGCCCAGGATGGTGTTTCCAGCTGAGCTCTTCCCCGCTCTTCTGCTGCCCAACAGTATAATTCTCAGCTTAGATAGATGAGGTCTCTGTCCTATTACTGAAAAACATAGAGACAGATATTTCATCATTTGTCCATTAGGCTCTGCAAAGCGCTTTCAAATTCACTAAAATCAAAAACATCAGCAATTAATGATTAATGTATATCTCCGTTTTCCATTTGCACGTTTTGATTCAAAAGTCTCAAAATGCCTTGAAAGTAACCCATCATGATTAACCTCGGCTCAAATTCCCACCGACTCACCATTTCCAACTTCCTCTCGCTGCTCTTGCCCTGCCATTCTTTCCTCTACTCTGACAGCTTTTATGACTCTCTTCTCCACGAGCTCCCGCCATCGCTTTCCTTCGACCTCATAATGACGGCCATTGTTTCCCGCTATCACTTCATCAATTTTCTCCAGCAGCTTGGTGACCTGAAGATTGCTGCCCTTGTTATCGACGTTGAAGACATGACAGCGTCTCTGACATCTCTCGACAAGGCAATGATGCTGGGCCTCCCTGTCGCTGCCTATCCGCTGCTCGATCACGTCATCTTCTAACTGGTTATTATGCACGAAGAGTACTATGGTGTGGTGCCAGGCTCTTTTACCAAGGAGCCCGACATGTTCCTCCGTCACCTGCCTGTGCTTTTCGGTGAAGGAGGAGTCCAGTTGTAGGACCAGCAGAAAGGCGTGAGGACCTGGTGGACACAGGGTGGCGCTGATCTCGATCTCTCGTCGGGTCAACTCAGAGGTGTCTTTCACAGGGTAGTTCTTCCACCAGCCAGGCGCTTCCACCAAGGCGACAGACCTCCCCGCTGCCTCCCCTTCTGTCTGGACACATTGGAGAGTCTGCCTCGGCTTGCCAACACAGTCTGTGCCCAAGATGGAGCTCCCCACCAAGGTCTTTCCGGACCCTCTGTGCCCCAGAAGTACAATTCTGTAGTCAGGGCGTCCCTGCCGGACACCTGCTGGTAAACACAACAATCTATGAAAGCCTATTTCCACCTTTTTGAGAAAAAAAAATGGCCACAAACTTAAACAAATTCAAGATATCAAGTCAATAATTTGAGATGTGGTCAACATTAAAGAGATACTAAGTAAATACAATGACACACCCCGTCAAAAAAAAAAACGGAGTCATTATTTTGCGATAATCCAGTATGTCATTTTGATCTAGTATCTCCGAATGTTGACTTGTTTTGTGGCCACTGATTTTCCAAGTGGTAGAAACAGACTTCCAAAACAATTAAACATGACCAATGCCAGCAGATTTTTTTTACTGTCATATTTACCATATTAACTTACAAGTAAGCTGTTATATTCTGTCTTTACAATACATGACATGAACAACACATACAAAACAAGGGTATACATTTGAGCTACAGCTTTGATAGGTGTTACTGCTGAAGTTGATCCTGGTCATCACGCTTAAATTACAGCTCTTCATGCTGCAGCTCTGATTTCTTCACATTTCAAAATGAAGGACTGAGTGACAGTCAGACCATGCAGACAACAAGAGTTGATTAGACATTGCTGCAAGTCTGGGGGATATTTAAAAGGCAGTGAGAGCGGAACATGTACACACACTGTTCCAGAGAGAGACTTGATTAGTCTCAGAAACGCTCCAATTTAAAACATCCCTCTTGATTTAGTGATAACGTTTCTTTCTAATATGATTGACGTCATACGACTGGACATGACTTACCAGTCTTTGACCTCATTACTCCTGTTGCCATGTCAACACAAGGATCCTATATGTCTCCAAGTCCAAAGAGGAAAGCACCATTAATTCATGAGGTCTGAAGCGTGTAGCTCAGGGTTAGTTAAGTGTTGTTTGTAGGCTGGTGAATTCATCTTCCTCTCACCTGTGCGTCCTTGTGTTTGTGTGTGCTCGTGAGAGTGTGAGGGAGAAGGTGACTCCTGTGAGGGGATAAACACAGGTGTTTACCCACATCACCTGTGTGCTGAGGGAACAGGCTGGGCTGGTTCTTCAGTCTGCTGGAAGGGGAAGGGAAATATCCTCTTTCCATCTGCTTCAGTATGCTCTGTGGTTATGTGTGTGTGTGTGTGTGTGTGTGTGTGTGTGTGAGGGAGAGAGAGAGAGAGAGGAAGGGAAGGGATATATCCTTTTTTCAAGTCTCAGTATGCAACTGTGTGAGTGAGAGGGAGTGAGAGTGTGTGTATGACAGAGAGAGATAGAGAGAAAGAGAGAAAGAGAGAGATAATGGAAAAGGGAAGGGAAAAATCCTCTTTCCATCTTCCTCAGTATGCTGTGTGTGTGTATGCGTCATGCACTTATGTAGCTGTTTGTGTTTTCCTATGCTTGTGTTTTGTGGGAGAGCATGTCTGTGGATAATATGTGTATCTACATAGGCATGTGAGATGGTTGCTTGTGTGTGTTGAGAATAGTTTGCTTAAACCACAACACACAAACCTCTTCAGTAGAAAGCCTTTGTGCTTACTGATTCATTCTTGACCTTGAAGTGGCACACAAATTAAACACTTTACCCTTAACAAAGCTCTTGTTATTTTGTAATGTAAACTTTGTAGCTGTGACGCATTGCAGCACACCATTATTGTACCACAGTAAACAAAAAAATGACAGATTTGATATCTAGTATGGTACATCACCCCGAAATGAATATCGTGGAACTCAACAAGCTTAAAATTAATTGGAAATACAGATATATACTTTCAACATATATTTTAAGTATACACTATACTGAGACCGAGAACAGAGGAAATAAGCAGGACTAAATTAGCAAATGGGCTAACCAGGCCCAGGCCCAGGATTAGAGGAGGCCATGGCATTGGCCTGTAAAACCATGGAGGCCTGACAATCAAACAATTACCTCATTTTGTTTGAAACTGGGTGAAAATGGACATTTTGCAGCTTGAATTTAATTTTTTTTTCTTGGTGGAGAATTTTTTGCTAATCTAGAAAGTAAGTAACAAAAGGAACAGGAGAGAATTGCCAGAAAACACACTGAAAAGAAGATAACTGGGTTGAAGCACCCATGTGCTGATTAAAAAGTCAATATAATGCGCTGCCTCGTTATGGGAAACAGGCAGAGAATTCTGCGCCCAAGTTATCATGGGGTGTTGAGCTTATTGAATATCATTTTTCAAGTCAAATACAATTCCCATCAGTGCAAGGTGTGCAGGTGTGCAAGGTGTGCAGTGCAACTGTGCAAGGTACCATCCAGCCCACAATGATTTTGGAAAAACATGTGAGAGAGATTTGAAATGCCTCATTAAGATAGACAGCATGCATTCCCATGACTTCTATTGAACAAGTTTAAAGGAGAGAGAAAAATAACAGATGGCAATGACAGCAATAACTAATGACTAAATACTTGATTTTCACACTTACAAAACAGACAAATTTAAACTTTATTCTCTGTGGGATCACAAAAGCAACTATACTAAAGGAGACTAAAAGTAAGCCAATGGCAGAAACTGTAATTATAAATACCAAAAAGTTTCAAAAGACAGTTTGTGTGTGTGCCGCTCTGATGCTGGTTTTTCATGGTATTTGAAGGTCATTCAGTGAAAGAAAGCAACTTGACATCATGGTGAGGTCCTCTCTCAGGAGACGACTAGGCTGACGGCTAGATAAATGCACAGTTTGGTTGCATAGCAACTGCACTGGCCATCGGCAGCAGCCATCAGCACCTGGGCGAGCACAGTTTAACGCAACATCTGTTCTAGCTGTACATCCTCCACCTCAGCGATGCATATGTTCGACACAGGTCACACTGCCTGCTAAAAAAATCAGAATTTTTAAAGAGTTTCAATGAAGCAATAAGCCTTGACAGCCCATATATATCATTCCGTGTTTTTTAGAACAGGTAAGTGGTGCTGTTCCTAAAACCCTCCTTGCTTTCTTAAACTGTTTTCTACATGTACTTGGCAGGGTTTCATAAGACAAAAGACACAGCAATAAAAAATATGCTGATTTATTCAGAAATAATGATTCTTTCACCAAGATCAAGAAAAGAGAGACCGCACACAAGAGCTGAATAATCTCAGAATTCTGTGTTGAAATCAAGCGTCAAAACCATACAAGCCATAACGAAGAGTAAGAAACTAACGTTCAGGTCCAGCCAATCATCAGCATTTCCAGTTTGGGAGTTTGGGAATTTAATCTGGAAAGGGCAACACCTGAAATATTTGTTTCCTGCTTTTTGTTTTGTTTTTTATTGTTTTGGCTCTTTTCAAAACCAGACAGCATCTATAATGTCAAGTTTAATTAAACATGTTGTGTAAATTCTGGGCACCAGTGGCAATAACCTGTCCAATCAGCGAACAGAGGGAGGCGTTGTGAGTGCAGAGCTAGAATGCTATCAGTCAAGGGCTGATCCAATCTTTTTAAACTTAAACACCTTCAGCAAGCAATCAAATCACACTAGAGAATATCCAGACCCTCTGTACGAAACGAAAGTGTAGAACGAGGATCTGGTTTTATTACTTGGCTAGATCCCTCCAGGTATTTCTAAGAGACATTCCATGCTCTTCTCTCTCTCTCCTTCTCACTCACACACACACACACACAGGATTAAAAGTACCTGTAGATCTTATCAGCACCCTCTCACTGGCCTTTGGGAGCAGACAGACCATTACACTGGGTTAGACGTGAGCACAACAGATTTGCACAGTGGATTTCTCACAGTGGACTGACCGCATGGCAAACCAAGAGCATAAAACTTGATTTTTTTTTTCCTGTGCCGAGGACGATACCAACTCCCCAAACGACCCACATCATGCTTCTTCCTCTCCGCAGCACCCTGATAAAAACAACAAACAGGAAACAACAGGGACGCAATGAGATGGATGGCGGCGATGAGTTTTTGGCTGGAGTGGAGGGGGGGGGGTGCAGTGGTGAGACAGGAAGACAGACAGACAGAGAGAGAGAGAGAGAGAGAGAGAGAAGAGGGAGATGCAGGGAGAGATAGAGCAGGGAACAGAACTGGGAAAGGAGGATAATGAAGAGGAGGGAGATAGGCGGGGGATGAGGAAGTGTCTCGGGTTGACATAAAAAATCCGTTGCCACAACGGGGCAGTGAGGAAATGAGACGATGCTATCAGGCTCCGCAGAGAGACACAGAGCTACAGCTCACAGACGCACGACCTTCACTGGCAGGGAGACAAAAAGACACCAGCAAGAGCTATAGCTGCAACCTAGTACCCCCAGGAGAGGGGGGGGGGGTAGTAAGAGAGTCGACTTTATGGCTGGCCGGTGCAGAGGAGGTAACGATTTTCAAACACCCAGAAGTTTCTCAGAAGTTATAGTTGCCATGACAGCAGAAGGTCTGGTCTGATACATGCATAGGTGTTGTGTGTGTGTGTGTGTGTGTTGGGGGATGGGGGTTGTTGGATTGTG
The DNA here is from genome assembly GCA_015244755.2 of Tenualosa ilisha. Taxonomy (NCBI): domain Eukaryota; kingdom Metazoa; phylum Chordata; class Actinopteri; order Clupeiformes; family Clupeidae; genus Tenualosa; species Tenualosa ilisha. Next base: position 2,053,807 of record PYXC01001172.1, on the reverse strand, counting down.
TGCATTATGTGATAAAATGCTGAGTTGGCAGGTTTTTTTATCCAGCATATGCATATGTGACTGTCTCTCTATGCTGTCAAAACAGCACTTCGCAGGATAACAGATAACTCCGTGATCATCATCCATATTCTGTGGTGAAGGAGTACCTATACATCACCTCACGTTCCCCAACACATTGTACATTCTAGGAAGCCACTCAGTAAATTCACACAACATGGCTGAGTGTCTAATTCCATTAATGTTAAAGGAGAAATCCTGTGTGATTCAATCCATCGCCCTGTTGTTTTGTGGTCACTAAGTGCTGTCTGTGGGAAAAAGAACGAGAAAATATGACAACATACTGACTGAGTAGCAAACCGGCTTCTAACATCAATGGAATGGGGAAGAGGTAAATGAAACCGAAAGAGAGTTTTCTGTTTTTTTTTTTTTTTGCTTATTTGTATTTCCAGTTTGTCTCATCATCCACATTTGAGCACACAGGTCAGCATAATGTGGTCAGCATAAATGCATAGACGTATGACGTGGAGCACACAGAGTGCTTTGTGTGCTTTTTATCTGCAATAATAACAAACTGGATGGCTAAGGTTTTTGGAATATACAAAACCCATGCAATGTACCATGCAATAAACATGGAAAAAACTTGCTACATGCTTGCTGCATGCTACACAATGGGAGGCAAGGAAAATACTTTTTTTTCTCACACATGCTCTGTAATTTTAAGACTTTAGCAACACAAATCCTCTCTGTTCTTGACATGCCCATTGCGTCTGTTCCCTCTGCTCCGTACATGTTCAGTAGGTCTGACAGCTCGGACCACTGGCCCCAAAGTCGCAGTCAGAGGCACTACATCAGACAGCGTCCCTGCCCGGCCACTGAGCTGGCACCTGACCAAGGGCCGGGCAATATCAATTTCAGCTTTGGGCCAGGACTGGACAGGTGCTGACAGGCTGCAGTCATGCTGATGTGTGCCAGCCAGCCAGTCAGCCAGCAGTAGAGGAAGTAGAGGAGAGAGGCAGAAAGAAAGAAAGTTGCACTGCTGTGCATGTAGGCTTCCATAAAAATGTGGGCAGTGTGTAATGGCCTGGGGTGAATGGCGGATAAGATCCCTCATATGATCTAAACATCAGTGAAATGATTTCACAAGAACACGCACAGACCCATTTTTAGCAACTGATAGACTTACAGGCTTCCATCATGAGGGGAAACTTCCGGTATGTTCTTCATCTCAGGACAAGCTGGGGTTAATGTCCTGAAGTTAACGTCACAGTTCATCACTTCCTGCAGAGCGTGTAAAATGTTGGAACACAGATTCTTGTCTCTCTCGAGTTTTCTCATCCATCAGTTTATTTCTGCCATATCTCCCCATGTATCAACTCAGGTCTTTTCTTGTTTCAGGCAAGCAGGGCATAATCCTCCAAGCAGTGCAAATGGTGCGATAACACAGCATTGTGTGTATGTGTATGTGTGAGTGTGACGGTGAGCGAATAGGGGGCTATAAATAAAACCACGGGTTCTATCTTCGTCTATCTGTGAATCACAAAAACAAAACTTCCGTGAGTCAAGCCGCCCTTCGCTTCAAAACAGTCTTGCTAACAGCGTTCTTATCACAGCCACCATCACTGTGATGAGAGATGATGAGAGATAGCATGGGGAGTGAGGAAAGTGTGTGGGTGTCTGTGTGTGTGTGTGTGTGTGTGCATATGTGTGTCTCTCTGTGTAAGTGTGTGTGTGTCTGTTTGTGTTAACCCCCACTGTTATTTTTTGGGGGTGCACAGAGGAAGACTAATGTGCCATTTCACACTCCTCTGAACTTGTCACCTGCGTCTTCATCTCAAAGTAAGTGTCGGTGTGAGCAATGGGACTGAAATGTCAAGAAATGCGCTGTTGCCAGTCACAGATAAAAGAAAATTTTATCAAAACAACCCACGCAAAAATAAACAAAATAAAGGATAATAGTGACTGTTAAGTAAGCCATGTGTCTGTTCAAGGGCATGAAGTTCCAAGCTCATTATGCCCCTGCTCCACACTTAACTATAACGTTTTAAATTATTCAATACAAGAGCCAGACACCAAGCCTGTAGCTTATTGTCTTTCAGGTGAAAACAAAATTACATAGAAAAGCATTTGGGGAAAATGTCAAGTTAGAATTCAGACAATCCATCAGTAATGACTAAATAAAAAATAATAATCGCTCTAGTGAGAAGCCATTATTGTAGCTAACTTGAAACAAAACAAAGGACTCTTGATTTTCAAAAGAATGCCCGTTTACTCATAATAAACAGAGCACAAAAAGCACTCGCCCGAAAAGAACGATTCTTGCTTGAATGGCTAATTAGTGGGGGTTTCATTGCAGCTTTCCTATCATTAGTGGCACTTGTGTCCCAAGGTAAAATGGCGAGAGAGAAAACAAATGGGGGGTGGGGGGTGGGGCAGAGAGAGAGAGAGAGAGAGAGAGAGAGAGAGAGAGAGAGAGAGAGAGAGAGAGGATTGCTAAAGATGGGACATTTCATAACTGAAACTCCTAACAGGTCAGCCACAGAAAATGCACAACTGACTTCTGAGAGCAGTCTACAAGTCCCCTCCAGGAAGACAGAGAGGTATTTATCCCTATGCGTACAGTTATGCGCACACACACACACACACACACACACACACACACACACACACACACACAGTTACATAAGGTCTATAGGGGAAATATACAAATTCACAATTTTCACTGAAGGCATTCTAACTATTTAAACTAATGAAGGACAGTCAAGTACTCACACAACACACAATCACCACACACCCACACACCCACAAACAAACAAACAAACAAACACACACACACACACACACACACACACACACACACACACACACACACACACACACACACACACACACACACACACACACACACACACAGTAAGGGCTGAGTATAGGTAAGAGTAAGTCTGGCTCACACACAAGTCAAAGAAATCATAATTAAATTAGCTCTTACAAATTAAAAAAGCTTACGTGAAGTCATTAACCTTTTGAAAAACAGTTGACACAGACTGTCTGAAGAGAAAAGGAGGGAAAGGAGGAAGCGGAACATCTTTAAAGAATACTCTGGAAGCTTCTTTGTAATCCTTATCTTTCATTTCAGATAATATGCACACATAACACACACATAAAAACATCACTTTTCAAAAAAAAAAAAAAAAAAAAAAAAAAAAAAACAATCACATTTATAAAACTGACAGAAGTAACACACACACACACGTGCACACACGCACACAGTTGCTGCACATTGTGAAAAGGCTAACAGGAGTCCAGGCACAGAAAAGACAGCTACGGTTAGTGGGGGCTGTACTGACGGACAGATGTACAGAAACGTCAGAATAACCACTGGTTTGGTGTGTACTTCCAGCAGGTGTGAGAATATTGGACCATCTTCTCTGTCAGATTTGCCTTCAAAAAATGCCATGTCTTGCACCGAAACCAAGCATGGTGACAAGAGTCGACTAGCGAATATGCTAGCGGTACAAAAAAAAAAAGAAAGAAAAAAAATGTCTCACACTGCTGACATCTGACTGTCACACATTTCTGCCTTCATCAGAGGTGTCCGTGGGTGAAGTAATTCTGGGTGGCACTTTATTTATTTATTTATTCATTTCGTTTTTTCCAAACCAGAACTGCCGGTCTGATTGCTGCCCTGCACGCTGACGAGATGTGATGTCGGCGGTCACACATCTGCGGTCTCCCCGGGTGTTGATGGAATCTGGGATGAGGCGTGTGTGCATTGTCTGCATTTTGTTTTCTTTGATATCCTTGGCACTTTCACCGGCTGTACACCTGCTATCTGATTGGCCCCACAGCAGCAGTCATTCATACACACACACACACACACACACACACACACACACACGGGTGGGGGGCACTTTAGAACACACAAATGACCTCCAGAAATACTGAGTTACATATTATGGAGACGAAAAGAAAGGCAAACAAAAATATGAGAATCCATGTAGGGACTGAGAAAAGAAACACAGAAAGGTGAGAGAGAGAGAGAGAGAGATGGAGATGGATGAAGATAGAGATAGAGAGAGAGAGAGCAGGGAGGGACAAGAGAGAGAGAGCTCTAATATGACTGAAAAATAGATGCATTGACCGCAATGATGATAACACAAAAAGCTGTTAGTGCTCCATGGCACTGTCCTCCTCATCACTACTGTGGATGAAGTCATCAGCTATGTCATCTATAGGGGGTCCATCTTCATCATCCCCATCATCATCCTCAGATGGGTTGGCACCAGCCGGCCTCAGCTCAGACAGCAGCTGCTCCACATGCTCGAGCATGGCAGGGTCGTCGCAGCGTAGCTTCGCATAAAGCTACATACATACACACACACACAAACACACACACACACAAAAAAAACACGACATTTTACATTATGTACCAACACATGTGTGTGTGTGTGTGTGTGTGTGTCTGGTCCCATATGAACATGCATAAGCATCCCTCCCCAGCAGGCCAAGTATTGGTAGCACTCTATTTGACATCTATTACTATATTATATATTATTTACTGGGGTGTAATAAATCTACTATCAATATGTACTAACTTTCTCATAAAATTACCTCATGTACTACTTTTGTACTAAATTAAGTGAAGCTCCTAAAACTAAAAGCATACTGATGCCAGTCTGGCTTTTGCAACCGATCACCTCAATCTGAGATTAAGCTTGGTCTGAATACCTTGCTGTCATCTCCACTTATCTGAGATGGGATCAACGTGTATGGATCAAAATGCCTGTTCGTGGTTTCTTGATTTCTATTTGTGTGTTAAACCCGCCTCCACCGTGTCAGGTGTAAAAGGTAGTTTTTGATTGGTTCCCTATATCAGGCAAATAAAATGAAGTGCAAATAGGCCTGGCAGCCATTCTGAGCAACACAGCAAAATTGATTTATAAACAAATATAAACAAGAAGCTATATGGAGAGCATATCTTGCCAGTGTATTTGTATCCTAGCAACCTGTTAATTCAGTCCCCCTACCGAAAAAATACCTCAGAGCACTATCTGTCTTTTTAATAAACTATCTGTACACTTATGAAGTTGTCAATGCCTCGATTTAAATATTAGGAACCTCAGTATTCTACCAATGAAATGTTGGGCTACTTTGAACTTGACAATGGTTTAAAAATAGAGAATTCTTTTCACTTAGCGCTAGGCCCTTAGCACTAGCATTGTTAGCATTTTGGTAGCATAAGTTAAAAGCAATCTAACTTTGAATGTATCAGATTAGCGTAGTTTCCCGAACAACAAATAATAGCGAAAACAAGTCATTATCGTGTTACAATATACCTGAAATTCATTTCACACCAGATTTCTTCTTTTTATCCTGGGTCACGGCTTTATCAAAGTGACTAAATGAATAACTGTGCGCACACACACATTCACGTTCACTGAGGTCATGATGTTCAGAGCACTGCTTATGATCAACACTCATTATCCTTATGGTGCCTCAATAAATATACACTCATTAAAATGCCAAGAACACACACACACACACACGCATACATAAACACAAACAAACACAGACACACACACACACACACACACAGCTGTCCTACTTCAAAGCCCTGTGTGGCTACACTGAAATGTTTTATATCTAATGATGTGTGATGATTAGTGAGAATAATTAAAAGGCAGCGCCCATACATAATGCCTCCCTCGCCCAAAAACAGACTCACATAGTGTGTGTGTGTGTGTGTGTGTGTGTGTGTGTGTGTGTGTGTGTGTGTGTGTGTGTGTGTGTGTGAGTGAGAGTGTCTGTGTCTGTGTGTCTGTACGCACACAGCCTTCACTGAAAAAGTTTGAGCAGACCTCGCATCACCCTTTGTGAAGCACAGCACCACCTGATGACTGAGAATTCAAAGCTGTACGGAAGGAGTGCTGAGTTGAAGCAGTTTGTCTCTAGGCTGGACTGGGCTCGTGGGGTCCATGCCTAAGTTGGATTTTGAAACGCTGGTTACATTGCTTGTAATCACGATACGATATGATGTACTTTATTATCTCATAGGGAAATCTGTCTTGTACTCATATGCTCTGCATGTAATGACAAAAGAAAAGTAGACAACACATAACACGCAACCCCTATAAATACCCTCACACAGAGACAAGTCTCCCAATTACAGCGCACTTATCCCAATAAAAATAAGTGGAGAAAAAAAAAAAACATTTATGCCATTGGAATTATGAATTTAGATGCATATGTACTGCATGTATGTACTGTTTATGTGACCTTTATAATTCTACCCTAATTCTTATGTCATGACATTTTGACATTACATTTGGGCCATTATAGGACATGCACATCCACGCTTGAGAGAGCATCCTTTCAATTGACCTTGAATCTGCCCTTCTTAACAGTGCTCTTAATCAAACTGAAGCACACAGATTCAGACCACTTAAAAAAGTGCTGAATCCCTAATGAAGCGCACTAATCCCACACACTAAATGGAGGCAGTTAAGTGAATCTGTTCCTGCAGAAGTGCACTACTTTCAGCCCCCCCCCCCCCCCCCGGCGGTCTCCCAAGAGAACCACTTTAATAAAGCATTAGGACTCCATCAGCTCACTGTGCTGTGTCTTGCAGTCTCCTCCTCTGTGTCTCTCTCCTTCTCTCCTCCATTCCAAATCCACCCACCCACTCGGGATACCACCCACCCCCCACCCCGTCCCTCTGTCTCAGTCCCTCTACTCTCTCTCTTTCTTTCTTTCTATTATGTTGTTCATTTCATCTGTGATTCAAGATGAACCCAGAAAAAAAAATGAGAGTGAGAAGATTTTTACACACCGGGGGCGTGAGCAGAAAAGAAGAGAAAGATAGACGACATGAAAGGCTTAGAGAAGGTAGAGAAGAGAAGGTCCCTTTTACAAAGGGATCATTTTTATCAACAGAACAAACTCCTTTAAGAAGGACCCCTAGCCAAGCAGCAAAGAAGAGAAGGCAACTTGAGATGCCTCATGAGTCTGTAACTGTCGCTGTGAGCCTTCAACAATATTTGTTTGTTTGTGCTGTCAGAGAAAGAGAGATGCTACAGTGATATAATTAATTAAAATATTGCCTTGTAATGATTCGGCAACAGAACTCAAATCAAATAATGTCTCAACTCAGTTGTCATTATTAGATGTTGTGGTGTTTGTGCCAGGGTACCTATTGCCAACTCTGGGGTTTTTTGTTTTAGGTTTTTTATTAACAAATAATATGTTTAGATATGATTTGCGAGCATGGAGTTCTATCCCTACTCCTGAAAACGTCCTTCTTTCTAATTCCACAAATAAATATTAACAGGATGTCTGGCTGACTCAAATGGGCATAAATAAATGGAAGTGAACCCGCTGCAATGGTTTTCAAAAGAGTCTGCAAGCTTCATGCAGCTCGGTAAATTCACAGAAATAGTCTGTCTAAATACATCTCTGTCTTTCCGACCATTGACCAAGCACTGAACAAGATAAAAGTTAACTTCACTTCTAATATTCTTTCTTCTTTCACTTTCTCCCTCTTACTTACACAACCAGTGTTTGTGTCAGTGTGTGTGTGTGTGTGTGTGTGTGTGTGTGTGTGTATCGTACACGTGTGTGTGCTTCTGAATAAATGATGAGTGTTGGCAAATTAGCTGGACATTAATAACACAACATAAGCCGACCCCGTACTCAGTGCTGATGGCAGGCCACGTCATTTACATGCCATGCATCTCGTTAGTGCTCCTTGTTAAATATTCAACGAGGCTGGACAAAGTCCAGCCAATTGGCACAAAGGGCTTTCAGAACTCGTTCAACTGTATTCTGTTGTTGTTCTTCCTGTCTGTGGCCCTTGGAGTCTCCCTGTTACTTCAATCCCAGAGGCTTGGTGTATGCAGTGTTACGGGTAGGCTACACCGGATGTGTGAAGACATCTGCCATAGCAATTAGCTTTCATCATAATCAATGGAACTGGCTACACCAGATGTGACAGCGCAACGAACATTCTAAAAAAACATATATACCAGTCTTTTCAATGTATTTTTGATGGGACTCGACTTCATACTTCCATAACACAAATAATCAGACTCAAGGGTGGAATGAGGTGATCTGTGGGGTTTACTGAAAATGTCCTCAGGGCTGACAGTGGGAAAAAAAACCTGAGCCTGAACTTTTTTCCAAGCCCGAAAGTTGGCCAGTGGTGAGGGGCATTATGTATGGGATGCACTTTTAACTTCATAACACAACTACTTCGGCCATTACTGTCTTTTCGCTTACACTACACATACACTAATAATACAGCCTGCCTGTAGTGTGTGTGTGTGTGTGTGTGTGTGTGTGGGTGTGGGCATATGCATGTGTGTGAAACTTAGAGGCAGATAAAGAACATCATCATACTAAAATGCAAGAAATTTTGAGAATTTTCCTAACATGACCTCAGATAAATTTTGTGGAAAGTAATAGATAAATGGACTGGGACTGCAGTGAAAGACATGGCAGATGGCTGGTTGTGCAAGGGCTTACAGAGTGCAAAGGACGAGTCAAGATTTTTTTCATCTCAGAGGTCTTGAATCAGGTCCATCCACTCCTTAGGAGTGATGAAGCATCATTCTTAAATGTAAAAAAAATTAAATAAATAAAAATATACTTTTCTTCATGTTTTATGTTTTTATTTCGACCAATGTCTTTACTTTTCTCACAACAAAAAAGATTAAAAAAAAAAAAAAAAAATCATAATGGTCAGGGAGGCTATTCTATGGCCCAAGCAAAGTTTGGACAGTATTACTTCATTATAGCTTCATTAACCGAAATCTTGTCATCGAACCATTTGAAGAAGAATGTGCCTAATCCTCACTTGATATCAGTGGCAAAATATATTATTTTGGGGTCTGACATCAGCTCAAGTTTGCAGAGACAATGCAGTCATTTGCTGTGATATAAAAACAGGACTGTTGAAGTACAGTTTTTTATTTAGTTCTAACATTTACTGACAAAATATGACAAGTTTGTGAACTATGCACTATGCAATCAACTTGCGATGGCAGGGTAAGTGCATATAATATGATGCAATTTAAAAAGTTAATCCTCTCACAAACTGTTATTGCTAAGACTAGTGACTAGCATCACTGGATAGCTTAAGTTGAGAAGTTTCACGAAAATGCATTAGATGATCTTAGGCATATGTTATGTTTTCTGATAACTTGACTTTTGCATTATTGACCTCACATGAGCCTGTCACAGGGAGTGACACAGAGGAGTGCCGTTGTGTCTAAACCTCCTCTATCCAAGCCCAGCACCATTTATTCTTTACACCTTTAAGCATAGACATCTTTGGTGTCTTCCTCTGGCTTCATAAACTTGCGTTCATCTTATGACTTAAAGTACGTGTTGCCGGTATTGGAAACATCCAACACATGAGCGACTGTTGCATCCATAGTGCGATTTAATAAGTTTCACCCATGTCAAAGTCCCATGGCCCATCCCCACGTTTTTTCTGATTTGCTAGTAGTGTGTGGTTGAAAGTGAACACTTCCAAAGGCTGTTAAATCTCTGGGTGAACCCATTTATTATTTTAATTTTCATGTTCATACTGGATTTAAGACACGGTGCTGGATTACTGTCAGGCCTGTGTCCTTGTGCGTTCAAACTTAGTCTCAGTGAAAATTAACGGCAGTGGCATCTTTCAACTGTTTGGTGCTCATGGTAAACTAAAATAATGTCTATACTTTATAATACACTTATTAATCTTTTCCGCAGGTGAGGATTTTCACTATACCCTGTTATATACTCATTCATATTCAACATTCATTTGCAGTGTTGCACTGCATTAGAATTTTGCATACTTTTCTGCAAAGAGATCTACTTGACTGATCTGAAATAGCTCAACCCATTAGGAATGGGCAAAACAGTCTAACATTTTATCACAATATTTCATGATATTTTTGCAGATGACAATATATTATCACCTCAAAGTAAATACGTGATATAAATATTGGTCCAACAGGCTAGACAAAAGCTCCCAAAACCTCTCAAAAAGTGCAGTGGTAGTAATGGGCACTAGTCGCTTTGAAGAACAGGCGGTGGTAGCATAGCAGTTAATGAAACTGGCGAGTATGCTAGTAGCCTGGAAATTGCGGGTTCAAATCTCGGTTGCCACCATTGTGCCCTTAAGGCACTTAACCATACCTTGGTCTAAGGGAAACTGGCCCTGAAGTAATTGATAGTTGAATAAGTTGCTTTGGATAAAAGCATCTGCTAAGCACATTATTGTAAATGTAAATGTAAGAACCAATGCACTGTACTCCAAAAACAAAGTATTTCTTAGGATTTGAGTCAAAAAAAAAAAGACACCCCTAAATCTTTTTATTTATTTATTTATTTTAAATCATGTAATGAGCACTAGGCTATAGAGAAAGCATCCTCCTCACAAGATGAGGACATAGGATGGACCTGGTGCAACCTCTTGCCATAGTGTCCACAGAACTCCTTTTGAAGCTGCTGCTTGCCAACATAGGCCAGCCCACCTCGAAGGACATTGACCTCTAGAGATGTTTTAGTTGAACTCTGCAATTTACTGAATGCCACAAGACCAAATTTCTGCTTACGAGCATTTTTTACTGTGGGGCTTGTCACTGAGATGACTATTTCTATTAAGTTCACTGATTAGATTCAATGAACTGATGTGTTGTATAGGGGTATATGCTACACATCTCTGGAGACTACTCTGAAAGCTTTTCATAATAATATCAAAGCAAATAATCTCAAACCTAAAAATAGCTTTTTGGTGAAAACACATGTGTTCTCAAACAATCTCAGTTGCCAAAACAAATGCAGAAAGACAAAAATATTTAGTTCTAGCAGAGCCCTTTACTAAATGAACTTACCATCTAATGAAAAAGATTAATTGAGCGTCTCTACCCAAACCTGCTGTTAAAATATAGCAGGCATTTCTGCACACTTCTCAAAACAACCTAATATTATCCTTTCAGTTTAAGAATAAAATATGCTCAATATACTACTGTATTCAGCTGTTTTTTTTTTTTTTTTGATTAGCACCTCGTGGGCTGAAAACAGCAGCCCAAAACAGTAACTTCTGTGTAACTAATTTTGGATAGTCAACTTCAGAGTCCTCAACGTCAAGGACCCCTCAACTTACAGAAACACAGTGGGCGGACCCTATATGAGCTGTTTTACATTCATTACATACATTTTTCCTAAGATCTAAACTTGTCAGACATCTATTCATGTAGGCCTACAGCATGTAGATTATGCCGGGTTATGTGTAGGATAACAAAAGAAAGGGCCGCTTTGCGCCAACACTCGGACAACTTTGCCAACTGGCTCTGGGGTGGGCACGGAGCTGGAGTCACTGACAGTTGCATATAAGAGGACCCTGTGTGTGTATATGCTACTGGTCACCTTAATTTCCTTCTGAGTATATAAAGTATCTCTATCTATCTAACTCACGTAACATTGACTAGCTCAAGAAAACATGAGCTCGCTCGCAAATACACTGACAGGTCAACGTTAGCTACGAACATTATGACTAACTTAACTGATAATCTCTGTTTTCCATATCCCTGCCAAGCCGTTTACCCCTTCGAAGAAGCTCACAACCTGACACGAGGAAGACAGGCAGAGTGTAGAAGAGGTCGGGGACTCGAGAGGTCAGCGCTGATGCTGCCGCTGGGCTTCTGTCATTCCCGCTTGATATTTCTTTTTTACATGGGAAGGCAAAGGAGAACGAATAGCCTACTGCACTTTGCCTGAACTGCAGAACAGCAGGCTATACACACGTTGGCAATCTTACTCTCTGTAGCAGCACTGAAGCCCGTCATGGCCTTCTAGGCAAACTCACTAGATTTGCGTACTTTTAAGTGGCAACACGTATCAGCATGTTTTGATGTCAAAATGGACTTTTAGGGTTTTGGCAGGTCTGTATACATGTGTCCTCTAAATTATGTGGCACAGTTAGGGCATTTTATGATGAACATAGCAAAGATCAAAAACTGAGGCCTCATGGACACTACTTCAACTACTTATGAAACTATATAAGCCACACATTAGAATTTCAAAACAACATTACATACAGGCTTAAATATATATAAAGTATAGTATATACTTATAGTATATATAGTATACTATAAGGAAATATAAGTATGTACGTAAACATGTAAGTGCATACCTTTTTGGCCCTGGTGAGATAAGTCTTAGCGGAGTCTCTGAAACTCTCGGCTTCCTCTGGTTTGTCTATCTGAAGGTAGCAGACCCAGCCAAGCAAATACCACACCTAGACAACAATCAGAAGGAGAAGGAGGATGAGGGGGTGATGAATGTGTCGTCACAAAAAAAAGGTAAAATACCCTCACCGCCCACGTGATGTGACGCGACATGACACACACAGACAGACAAGACACACACACAAAGACATACATATGCATTTATGCAACGTAGGTCATGTCAACACACCCACTCCATGTTCAGACAAATACTTCAGAAGATGTTAATCAATAAGCAATATTGCACGTGCCCTGTGAGGGTTCAGCGAGGGTCTCGGTTAAATGTCAGCACAACAAAGCTTCTCTAAGCTCTGTACAAACTGTCACTACAGAGCTATATTAGACATATTGGCATACATACACAATAAAGTCTGTCTAACTACAAAAGCTCTAGAAGTTTTAGAAAAGGTAACTAAAACTAGCAATAATAGCAAAAAAGTAGAAATATATATATATTTTTTTCTTCAATGTTTCACCATAAACTGGTTATTTATCTTCAGCTATGCAGGACAAAGGACTAACAGATGCTAGCTTCTGAGGGAAAAGGAAAAAAAATATCTCTAAAAGATTCCAGTCTTTGTGTTGAAAAGTGAAAAAAAAATTCTCAGAGGGTTTCAAATTGTCATGGCATTCAGAAGCCAAGCAAAATTTCAACCCTTGTAAGGGGTCGTGTCCATATAACGATTTTTTAAAGCAGAAAAATGCTGGGAAGCGCTTGATCCAGCGCTCTCTCAAAAAGTGTCCAAGAGCAGTTATTGAGTGTGGTGTATGGAGAGTGATTATCTGTGTCTAGTGGTGGGTGATGAGTGTGTGTGTGTGTGGCTTTAAAGTCTGAAATATGAAAGGAGGGGTGGAGGGGGATGGTGTGTGTGTGGGTGGGTGTGTGTGGGTGGGTGTGTGTGTGTGTGTGGGGGGGGGGTCAATTTCTTGCCAGTACTGTTGGATCAAGCCAAGTATATGAGGAAAACATACAATGTAAGAATCAACATTATGAAGTTCTGAAAAAAAAATGAAACAAATTACTGTGAAACATCCAAACAGTTTGGTCTCTCATTACAATCATATTCTCTCCGTAACTTCAGTCCCACAGTCTAAAGCAGGATTTATAATTATTTACATCATCGTCATGACACAGAGCATCTGCGTTGCCATGAATCCCCTCCAGAGAGCCTCTGCCTCACCTGACCTGCACCTCCAAAATTTTCTAACTACACGTTGAAGCAACTCAGACCGCAAGGGCTGTAATTAGTCGAGTTCGTCCATTCTCTTTGTTTTGTTTCCTGGCGTATTTCAGCAGCCTTCTGTAGGTACTTTTAGCATCATGTTAGCTCATCATTAAATCATTTTGAAATCAGTGGCAGGATTTCCTGATTGTTCTGTGCCTGTCTGTCAGTAACGTTTTCAATTCAGTGCTTCACCAGCAGGCAGCACTAAGTAGAGTCATGAGAAGTTTGCTTGTTAACAGAACATAAACTGACCAGAGACCTTGTAAATAGTTCTGATATATTTTTTGCAACAACGAGGTTGTTGAAATATACAGTGTCTCTTTTAACAGTAATGTTAACAAAATTAAAACATGACAAGGAAATTCACGAGACTCGACTGCAGGGTAGAGGTAGGTATAGGTAGTTCCATTTAAAGCAATTTCATAAAGTGCGCTACATGAAAACTGACACACTTGTCACAGAACCATATCAGGCAAAGAACGATGACAAGGAATCGCAGTGCCCTATGCATTGATTTTCCTACTGTTGGTAGGAAAAAGAATGATAAAATTCGACACAGCTTAGACTTTACAGTGACCATGAAGCTAACACTGACTGAATGGGACACAGAAACTTACTTTCGGTTTCATTTTCCCATACCCCATTCAGTCTATGTTAGCTGATGGTTTGCTATCTGTTCTATGTTGTATCAAATTTTCTCTTTCTTTTTCCTATAGAGACAGCACTCAGTAACTTCAAACAACAGTCAACCTCCATCTCTTAGAACTCACAGCAGGCTGCTATGGCGCCATTATATGAAACAAATTGGGACGTTATAAAAAAGAAAAAGAAAAATTGCTCTAAAGAAATGTCATGATCGCTCACAAAGGACATTTACACACACACACACACACACACACACACACACACAAATATCCTTCAGCTTTCACTTGTTGATCACTTTTTTTCCTCAAGAAAACATACTGTTCTAAGGGTACATGTGTGAGGGCACGAGCATGCGTCACAAAACACAACACACACTAGCATCCTCACCAACTACAACACTGTGTGGGGCGGTAGCTGCACTGATTACAACAGAAAAGTCCTGGAGCACATAGTGAGCACAGCTGGAAACATCATTGGTGCCCCACTCCCCTCCCTGCAAGACACATACAACACCCGCCTCACCGAAAAACGACTATGATTGTGAGCGACGCCGGCCACCCCGCACACAGCCTCGTCAGCCTCCTGCCCTCGGGGAGGAGATATAGGAGCCTTCGTGCCCACTCCAGCAGACTAGCAAACAGCTTTATCCACCAGGCTGCCAGAAAACTGAACTCACTCCCCTCTCTCCCACCCCCTCCTCTCTGCCCCCTCAAAAACTCTGGGCGGCTCTGAAGTTGCTGCTGCTTTTTGTATATAGCAGTTTTTGCATTATTACATTTTGCACAATATTCTGCACCATCAGAACACATCATACAGAAAATTTTGCTGCTTGTGGAAATTCTTGTGTTTTTGTCTTGTGATCTTTGTCTTGTGAAATTGTTGCTTGTTAGAAAGTGTCTCTTATATGTTGTGCTGTTTACTGTTTAGTGTTAGGGAAAATGTCCTTGTCTGATGTGCAACTTTTTACTTTAGTGTTAAGAAATGTGCATTTTGTTCTTCACAGTGGGATAGCGAGAAACGTACTTTCAATTTCTCTGTATGTCTAGTGCATGTGGAGAAACTGACAGTAAAACTGACTTTGACACACACACACACACACACACACACACACACACACACACACACACACACACACACACACACACACACACACACAAGTGGGGGGAAGCATTGTGCTTGCTGTGTTGCAGACAACAGAGTTTTGCCACATTGTGATGAGCGGACCTCCATCTGTCTGATGGCATTGGGGCTTGTAGGGCAGGTGTGGGAGTTAGTTATGATGATTGATGCGCCATCTCATGATTGTTTTGGTGGGCGTGGGCCACTATGCGCTGTGCACTGCTCAATCTGACTTCATTTAGAGGCGTCTCATTGTGGTTCAGAAGATGCGGAGAAACACAAGGATGAGCCCCCCCAATCCCACCCCCTCTTTTCTCTCTGGTTGCGACAAGTTTAAAAGTTAAAAGTTCAGAGCGATACTGCCTGTTCTCAATCTGTCAAAGGTGTCACATGTGTCAAGGTGTTTTTTTTTCTAAGAGTGTGTGTGTGTACTGACAGAACTATGCCAGTTCCCTGTGCAGATGCTGGATGTTGTACAGCCCTCTGCAGACACACGCCTGCACACCTCAGCACCCTTCAACACACACACACACACGCACACGCACAGCAGGCTAATGACACCTCAAAAAAGGCTTGCAAAAGCACAAACAGCAGAGCACAGAAACACTGAAGACGGTAAACAACAGGAGAGGACAGGGGGCGAGCTTTGATGCTAAAAATCACCACATGCTTTTCCCTTTCTTTAGTCTCACACGCATTCATAACCCACACACACACACATGCACGCACGCACACACACGCACGCTGCTGTTTAACTTAAGCAAATAAAACACTGCAGGTATGAACAACTCAAATTCACCTTTTCCCAGTACACATGTGCATAGAATAATTACACACCTTTGCTTTCACCAGCACAGTGAGTGTGTGTTTTTGTGTGTGTGTGTGTGTGTGTGTGTATATATATATGGCTACGGCTGTTTTGGCAGTGAAGCCGTCATGTTCAGTTGTGAGGCTGTGACTTGTCAGTATGCTCTCACCTGCACCACCTCATCATCTTCCTCCAGTAAACCCTCCAACACCTCCATCGCCATCTAGGAAACAGAGACAGGGGCATGTCAGTCATTCACAAACTAACACTACTATTAATAAGACATGATACATAGCACACAGCACCAGGCTAGTGCCAGTCACACACACTGGTCTCATCTGGGAAAAATGGAAGATTATGGAGCAGCCTGCTATGCAAAAAAGCAAAAAAAAACAACAAAAATCTGATTGCAGGTCTTACTTAAAGGGATTATCCAGAGTAAACTAACCCATAGCCCTGTTGTTTCACTTTGCTGGGTGCTGTCGGTATGTATAAAAGCATGCATGAAAACACTGGAATTTGGTAGAATACAGACCAAATAGCGAGATGGCAGCCAGCACTAACAGATAAGGACAAGGAAGTATTGGTTTACTGTGCCTCATTAAGTTAGCGTTAGCTGCCAGTTTGCAATTTCAACCTACGTTGTACCAAATGCTGTCATTCTTATACCTACCGACAGCACTTGGATAAGCAAGTCCTCATACATACATACTGCCACCTATGTATACAACCAAGTGTATTTTTTGTATTTTTTTTATTAAGGATTACTGAAGGGGAGACCTAATCTTTTGTCTGACCTGAGAAACCAGCAGGGAAAAGGTCTGAATAAAGTGTATAGGGTCCTCCTATTAGTACAATGATCAAATGAGCTGGCTGTACCAGATGTGAGAGTGCTGTGTGTATTAATTCAATAAGCAAACAAAAACAAACAAACAAATAAACAAACATCTTTTAAAACTTCTTTTTTTAAAATTCCCCACAAACATAGTGCTTCAGTTGTGCTTCCAGTGTGATTCGGCTATAATATAGACTCTGTTGCCTTTTGCGGTCTCTGTGAATTACCCCAATCACCAGTTCGCTGCCTCAGCCAGGGAGCATAGTAGACCTCCTCCACAGTAACAACAGTGAGCGATTAAACTCTCGAGAGCAGTATTCATGATCAATACCTCTGATTGGATTTGGCCCACCCCAATCAGATTAACAGAAGCTGCTTAAAGCTCATGATGGCCAGTGATTGTCTCCTCATCGATACCCAAAGACTCTGCAATCCCATGCACATGGAGCTGGTGTGGGGCCAATGATAAAGGAGAAACCCGGTGTGAATCAATCCACAGTCCTGTTTGACGTCGCTTCGAATGGTAAGTAAGTATGAGAAGAGAGAATTTGATGCAACGCAGTGAATTTTGCGAAACAGCAACTTACACTTACTGATGGGGGCGCAAGGAACTTCGTTTCAGTTTCGAGCCCCCAGTTCGTGCTTACTGCCGTTGCACTTTTTTGTGCTTGTTGTACCAAATTCTCTTGTTCTCATACCTACTGACAGCACTTGACAACAACAGGACTGTTGATTGACTCACACCAGATTTCTTCACCATGGTAACACGCCATGGTAACATGCTCTCTATTCCAGTCCTCACCATCAGAATCGTGTGCTCTAAAGCTGCACCCACACCACCACCGCCGCCACTCCGTGGACATTCAATCGCTTCTGCTTAAATTACTCAAGCGCGTCAGCAGAGAGGAAAACAATGTGGAGATTGTCAGTCAATGTTTATCGGCAACAGCCAGTCATAACATTCATCAGTGCTGCCCGTCTTCACTCATACACACACACACACACAAGCTCACTCACACACACACACACACACACACACACACACACACACACACACACACACACACACACACACACAGGCGCTTGTGTCAGGAAATATGTGTTGAGACTAATCTCAGCCATCACTACCAAGCAGTCACTTTAAATGGGAATGTGAGTTTCATGCCACTGAACTTCATAAAAAGCTTTATGCAATAAAGATGCACTGCCATGGCGATTCTTGTTCATCAAGTTAGTGCAGCAGTGATTAGCACATTGAAGTTCCATTAACGTTGTCTTATTGTCAGCCGTGACCACAATAAAGCCAGTGATAATCGCCTTGTCCACAAAGTGAAGCTGCACACTGAAGTTCCACTCTTACTTGCAGGCATGACTAAGCACCATTGTAATACAACTATAAATAGACCTCATCACATTAAAGAACTAAAACGAATAGTTCCAGTCCTTGATTCTGACTGGTTGAAACACTGTAAAACCTAATGAAACCCTGACTGCACTACATTCAATAGTGCTGTGCCTAGATGCAAAAGTTGGAGTTGCTGTGTCTATCAAACCTTTCATTAGAAGAAATATGTCTAAATGGAAGAGTTATTATTTATGAATAAATAATTATGTCTCATTGCTGTTTCTTCATTTAATGAAACTGTGCCATATCTGACGTGCTGTGTCCTGTGGGTGCTGGCCTTAACTGTGCTGAATTGAATCGTTCAGATAACATCTCTGCACCAAACTCACCTAATATACCAGCTACTCTGAGTACATCAATACCCAATGAGGTTCAAGTAATGGCTTGATTCTTGCCTCTTTGTGTGTCTTTTTAATAGATATTTTTAATTAACAAGAGCACATTGATCAAACTGATCTGCCTGCTCCTGTCACTTAAAAAGAGGAGTGTGTGTTTTTCCATTTAAACAATAATGTTCTGAGTGGGGACTAGTGAGAAAAGGGGCAAGTGTGTCTACAAAAACAAGTTAAATAAGTAACATAAAATGAGGATTAACACAAATTGAATAACTGTGTGTTCACACCATGAGCGACTAAAGCTGTAAAATTGCTGAAAGTAATTCACTTTGTATGGACAACAGCGACAAAAGCGTTGAGCGGCAAAACTTGAGCAACTGGAAAGACTAAAAGAAGTTAAAAACTGCTCTACTTTATGCAAATTAGCTATACCGCATTCTGGACATAAATATCAATGGGTACGTCATCAGTAATTACAGCGAGAAGAGCGAACACGGATATTTAGCAGTTATTTTCTATGAGTGAAAAAAACAAAATAACAGCTTTAGTAGCTCTTAGTGTGAACGCACAGTAACACGAAATGAAAGTCTAGATAGTTGACAGCATTCGTATCTACACATATTTCATACATAGGGATGAAACTGCATTAAGAGATTTTAGGCTAGGATTCCTTAGGCCCATTGTCAAGAGTAAAAAGCCTGTCTCTCATATTAGGAAAGGTCACATCATAAAACCAGACAGGGTGTGTTTGTTTCTGTGTGTGTGAGAAAAGACAAAAATATGGGAGCAGTCATTGTAGGAAGAAATCCAACAGTTGAAAACAATGAAAATGCATGTGAGCAACGATAATTTGTAAAACCATTACTGTCCAAGAGGTGCTTGGTAGGTGTGTGACTCAAACTACATCTAAAGATAGGCTACTAAGAGTCAAAACTGTTTCCTTTATGTCTGCGCATTAAACACCTGAAATACACACACACACACACACACACACACACACACACACACACACACAGTGTAATAGTGCAGTCCTCCAGCCTGACCCAAGGCTTTTTTTTTTCAATTCTTGAGCTCAACAGTCAATCAAATATGTCCCCAGTCCTGAAGAAACTGAGGGTTGTAAGGGGTCTTAGACCAAACAATACTGCCCTACAAAGGCAGACCGCAGTAACTACGCATTTTGTCAAAATTCCAAACTTGAAATGGGCTTTGTGAAATCTGCTCCGTCTTGTGACAAAATATCCCAGTCTACTCATGCCCCATTTTAAAGAAATAGGAGTGACAATTTTTCAGAAAGCCAAGCCAGTACCAACGCAAAACGTAGTAAGTGTCTGTTACTCTATGCAATTACACACTACTGCACAGTGGCTTTGTTGACCTACTGTTCCGGCTAGTTTGAACAGTTAGGTGAACTATTGGCTAGTTAGCAAAGTAACAACCTTATCCAACACTGAAAACATTAGCCCACCTGCTCATTAAGACTATTTCGACTTGTGAATATCTTAAAACTAGTCTCTGAATTTTGTTTTGAAAAATACAATAAGGTGCGTTAATTTTGCAAAAAATGCAGTCTGATGCTGCAGTTATCCAAAGGCAGAGTGACTTAAAGGGACATTCAGAGAGTTTCTAATCAATAGCCCCGTTGATGGATGTCATTGAGTGCTGTCCATAGGATAAATAATGAGAAGATTTGGTATAAGATCGGCCAAACAGTGAAGGAAAGAAAACAGAAAGTGAATTTCCGGACCCTGTTCACTTAGTGCTATCTCTTGGTTCGCTATTTAATCTATCTTATTTTTCCTACTGACAGTACTTATGGCATCCGTTTAAGTGTTCACAACACATCACCAATCTCATTAAATGCATGGGTTGCTGTGATAATGACAGGCATTGGAAACAACCTACTCTGGTTTGTGGCACAGCCTTCAAACCCAAACACAAGACCAGGGGAAGCAAGTAAAAACAAGATTGTCTTTTCTTTAGATATCTTTTGCTGTATGATGAATCCAAGCCTTCCATCTATCTTCATTTAGTTTAGGCGCAGTTGTTATGTGGGTCGCTTTGTGGCTGATGCAAGACACTTGTTACAATAAAGTCAGAGCAGCCAATTAGAACTGCATCTCAAACTACTCTCAGATGTGGTTTTAATCATAATTGGAAAAATGCAAAAAATAGGATTCTTTTTTCTTTTGCTGGTCAGATTAAAAAGTCAAAAGAAAATGTTTTCATTGCACACACTGAATGGACCACAAGTGACAACAAACACTAGAAGTGTAATATTATTTTTTCTTTCTTTCTTTAAGTAATGTACTATATGATAATTGTGGACTCCTTTTCAGCAGTCTATTCATATAAAAAATCTCTCTCTCTCTCTCTCTCTGTGTGTGTGTGTGTGTGTGTGTGTGTGTGTGTACTGAGTGGACACCGTGAGCCCTGTCCACATGATATACGCAGCCTAAACGGTCATAATGTTTTGAAGACTGCTTAATAACAACTCATTTAATGCAGCACACATTTGCGCACACACACACACACACACAATGAACCCACACACACACACACACACACACACCCACAGACACAAACACATACGCACAAATACTCCTTTGTATTTGTGAGAGCATTTGTAACTGTGTGTGTGTGTGTGTGTGTGTGTGTGTGTGTGTGTGTGTGTGTGTCTGTGTGTGTGTGAGAGTTGTCAGAGATTGATCTGACATGAGCGTCATCCATCAGGGGCTACATGGTGCCGCTGGGAGGTAAAAACTTCAGTGAAATTTAGTCCTGAGGTGCAGCAGTGGCATCAGATAATTACTTCTGGGATTGATGCTCTCACTTCCCTTTCCTGCTACATATCACTTCCTTCCCCAACTAATGTGTGTGTGTGTGTGTGTGTGTGTGTGTGTGTGTGTGTGTGTGTGTGTTTACGGCTGTAAAAGAGATACGGATGAGTTATCACACAGGCAGTTGATTCAGTCCAACAGTGGTTTCCGGGTGAGAAAAGAGGCTACGAGCTGTTTGACCACATGGGAAGAAGTGTGGAGTGAAGAAGTAATTATGTGGAGGTAAAGGTGACCAAGAAAGGGGGAAGGGGCCGGGGGGGCAGCAGCAAAATGAAATTGAATAGATGATCAAAATAAGCCAATACAAATTCTTACATATCGGTGAGTACATACTGACATCTACATGTGTCACCCGTTCTCCATAGTGCAAATGACTCCCTTTTACACACGCTTGCAACATCAACTCACAGACAGTCAGTGGGGGAAGAGGAGTGCAGAACAGCGCCATGCAGCTGGGTAGCTGCACATGAAATGGTAATAATGGTTAACATGGCCCAACTAGTAAACACGAGCACAGCTCACACAATAACCAGCTGCTCTAAAACCTCCAGTAAAAGTGTGTGTCTGTTTCTGTGTGTGTGTGTGTGTGTGTGTGTGTGTGCAATGACTGAGCAACACTGTGGCCCTATTGTGTTGGCACTGATAAAGGGCCGTGCATGTATCTGAGAAAGTGTGCTGAATGTGCATTCCTGTGTATTTCATGTTATGCACTGTACATGCATATGAAATGTAACGCAAATGCATTTGGATCCATTTCATTGTACATTTTTTTGTCAGGAAGTTTCCAGTAAGTGAGATTATAATTTAATATTTTTATTTGAACACTTCACAAAATACAAAACCTCACTGTATTCACAGGTGAACATATGGAGAACCCTGAAGACAACTATGCACACCATAGCTATACTCAGCTTATTAAAATGATCCTTTTCTTTTCCGCGTATACAGACCCTGGGAAAATCGATTTTAAATATTCAAAGAAAATGCATATCAGTGTCCATAGTAACAGTCTGTCAGATGATCACAACTTGAGACAAATTGTCGATAAAATACATGCATGTGCACAGTCCACCCACACAAACGTGTGTGCAGTGCATGCGAGTGCACGCATGCCCACATGCACGCATGCCAAAAGGGCTGTCATTCACCCGTAATGAACCATTTAACCAGCAGTGTGACTATGAAGCTGGTAAATTCTCCTAGAAATCTCGCCGGGTATTCCATTAATCCACGTACGGGGATCCGGACGAAAGAAAATGAGATCTTTCACATCCGAGATCAGTTTTCTGCAGTTAGTGATCCAAAGCCTCTACAAAAGACCTTCCTCCCCTTCCCATTTCTCTTCAATCACTCGGCATGAGGACAGCAGAGATTTCAGTTCAATCCCACAGCATCTTGGAAAGTGCATCCTTGACCGTGGGTGTTGCAAAGGCCCTGCCTCGCCAGTTAAGCTACGGGAACAAAACCCCTACAACATTTACCAGCTTGGCCAAAGAAAATGAGATCAGAGAATGCTCACACATACCTAAACCTACACACCCAGATGCATGGAGGCACACACAGACACACACACACACAAACACACACACAAGCTGGAGAAAACTGCTCAGGTGAATCCTGTACTTAATAGCATCTCAGACTTTCCTTAACTGGCTTTTAACCCTCAGAATGTCACACACCACACACACACACACACCCACACACACACACAATAGGTTTGGTTTCTTGTTAGCAGCAGCTGCTGGTGTGTGATGTGGTATTGATCTTCTTGGGGAATTTGTGGGTGAGGGTGCGTGAATGTACAATCTCACTCTCTCCCTTTCCCTCTCATACACACATACACACACAAACACACAATGAAGGTCACACCTTGGGACTGGAATAAGAGTCAGCCACACACACACACACACACACACAAGCATACACGTATGCTAACACTCACACACACACAGAATAAAATGAGAAAATAAAAGTCTAGAATGCATTATTAAATCCCATCAAACAGAAATATTACTGCTCTTCCACACACATATATTTCTTCATATATCATTAACATACAAGTAGACTGTATGAATGTGATTGTGATGGTGATGAGTGTGTGCACAGAAAATATGTATGTGAGTATGTTTGTTCTTGCGTGCACAGTTTGCACTCAGTCGACTAGTGATACTCAATACTTTGGTATTTGGTGATACTTTTGCTCACTGATGAGCAAAAAGACCTAGACAGAACACTGATCTTCGCTAATTTTGGAACTGAAGGAGAAACCTCCATGACCATACCACTGATAAATAGTTACGATTGCATGAACATTTTTAACCTGATTAGAAATGGCAAAACGGTTCATTCGGAATGAATATGAACCATGTAAACACTATGATTGGAATAGAATTTCTGACGCCATTAAAATTTTTATTGGATCAGAAGGGGTGGTTTATTGCGTTTCTATTCGGATTGAACAGTCATGTAAACATTTAATTGGATTGAATATTTTTCGTGCATGCTCATTTCTTGTCTTGTAACACGCACAAACCTGTGCTTCATGGAAATAAAGGCTCTCGGAAATATTTACTTCCTGATGTTGCCTCAAAACCGCACACACGTCTTGACTGCCATTTTTGAGTTTATTTTAAACTATGCACTAAACATACTAAATGTGTGAAAATGTCACATGACCATGTAACCAGAGGGTAGATTTTTTTTTTTCAATCTGAGTAGATCTTATCAGAATGACAAAAACCTGTCCATGTCAAAGTGGCTAGTGATGAATTGAGTGCATTTGTTGCATGGACAGTCCTCTAATGTCAAGGACAGCGCTTCACTCCTTACATCCACGAGTAAGGACAATTGCAGGACAATTCCACTATGGAGAGGAAAGACGGTTACCATATTAGGTGCCTACCTCATAGAGATGCCTTTTTCTGTCTTTTTCTTTGTCTTTTCTCATTTTCTTATATTGCAAGAATTCCAAAATATGAGCATTTTAAAAAAAAGCGTTGTGTTGCATGTGTATTGCATGGTGGCGTGTGTATTGTTGCTATGCTATCTTTAGCTGGATAACTATCTCATTATAACAGCCAAGTACTGTAACTAAGCTATGACCCATAAAGATGCAGTCTCAAAAATTCACCTATTTTTGACTTGTGCGCCTTACACTCAAATCCAAAGGTGCAATAAAATTTTCTAGTTTTCCCCATGTCACCTTGTTCCACAGCAACAACTGGTATCAAGTATACGAAGGTAGAATTGTCATTGTGAAAGCTGTCTAAGACCCCGCTCACACAGTGCTCTGGGTGTGAGGCTAAGAGGGTACAAACCTCTGCACCACAGTGCTTAAATAAACAATGCCTGTAGCTTACGCCAACGGCTATACTGATGCACAAACCATATATTCTTTTTTGAAAAAAATATATTTTGCGCTTGTGTGGTGTGTGTGTGTGTGTGGTGTGTGATAATGTGCACTGGCATAGTGCCAGAATAGTAAATTAGCATACTGCAGTGCTGCTTGTGAGACGCTGTGTAATGACCAAAAAAAAAAAAAAAAAAAAAAAGAGCATATCAATAAATAATTAAATCTGGCTGTGAGGAAGTTCCTCCCGTCAAGCTGCACTAATACAAACTTGTTCAAGAAAAACCATGTCTATCAATCCCATATTACACTACTTCTGTATGCTCAGATCACCTGATTTTGGTTAACCATTTTCAAAAGACATAACTGCTACCAACTGATGCTAGGGGGGCTGTATTGCTAAAACCCATGGAAGTGAGTTTTCAAACAGAAGAAATCGTATTGATTTTGGCTCCACAACATTTTGTTTATCTGTACAGATCAGAATCCCTTAATTTTATTTACTGATAGTGATCTTGGTGAAAACTGAAATCTATTTGTAAATTAATATCCTAGATAACTCCATATTAGTCAGACATCCCCATGTTTACTCCAGTCATATTGCCTGAGCCTACTCCCAAGGATGGACAGAAATTGCCTGAGGCCTGTCCTCAATGGTAGAGCATCAAGAAAACTAAATAGCATGTTCTAGAAAGTCGAAAAACTCAAAGAATCCAAGTAGAAAATTACTAGTCACAACACAAGGGCAAACACAAATGAGTATCTGGACGAGGGAAGCTCACAACAAAAGCAGAAATAAAAGCAGACCTATGCCTTGTTCCAAGTGGCCTATCTGTGTTTTTTTTTTTTTTTTTTAAACATCTAAAAAAATTGGACAGACTCAATGTGACAGAAAAGTAACAGTGGAATACAACCATTGTGTCAAAGGGGTTGAATGGAAGGTAGCTGGAATAGAGAAAACATTTCAGTCAGCTATACCAGCACGAGCCATCTAGCATGCATACAGTATTTCACAAAATTGAGTGCACCACTTACATTTTTGTAAATAGTGTACAGCTTGTATAGCAGTATAAAGGTATTGTCCACTGACACTCAACATACAACCATTAATGTCTAAACAGCTGGCAACAAAAGTAAGTATACCTCACAGTGAACATGTTCAAATTGTGCCCAAACTGTCAATATTTTGCGTGGCCACCCTTATTATTCAGCACTGCCTTTGCCCTTTTGTGCTTGGAATTCACCAGAGCTCCACAGGTTGCTATTGAGGTTTTTGAGGTGACGTGTTGAGTCGTTGTGACATCCATCATTTATGCCTTGGTAGGCAAAATGTCATGCTGGTCAATAGAAGCCTATGTTATCAATCGTTGTTTCAATCGTTTATATCTTTAATATGTAATTGCTGCCAACATGTCAAACCTTGATAAAAGTGAAAATTACATTTTTTTCACATTTTGTAGCATCCAGTATCCTGTCACAATATTACGTTGTAGGATCATTGCATTTTATTCTCTTTCATTTTTGAGGAAACACTGCATAATGTTGGTGTTCACCAGGTAGGCTTGTGTTGTGCGTACGTATAGTAATAAGTTACGTTAATAGTGTTGAGCTAATGCTCATTCATATCACCTATGCAACCTACCTTGCAACCTATGCAATCTGTTCAAAGCGAGTGTAAGAACTACCTTAAAGTTCATCACTGACATGTGCTGCAATTAGTATGGGTCTAAGTTCCATGTTATAATTTGTAAGGAAGGTTAACAACTGCTTGCAAAGTTGTCATATGGTTTATTTAGCATAGTTTTTCCAAGGCATCAGATTTGCGGCTAACGCTAACATTAGCTGTCAAACAAACAATTTTCCTCACTACAGTGTGGCACTAGCACACCGCCAGCTTGACAGAGGCTGCTAACATCCACCTTGCTTATTGTTTCTTTGTTCATTTAAAAGATATAACCATAGAGTGTCCATACTGATTAATGGGGCACAATGAAGCGTACAGTAGTTCGTAATTCCTATTCATACTTTAATGACTATGCTAGCGCTTCTGCCTACAAGCTGCCTACCAAGCCTACCAGTGAGCATTATGATGTAGATAGGTGAAAAACACCTTGTGTTCCCCGACTTTCCACTTAAGGATGCGCCACAGGTGCTCAAATGGGTTTAGGTTTGGAGACATGTTTGGCCAGACCATCACCTTTATTATGACAGTTGTCATCTTGGAGGTGTGTTTAGAATCATTATTGTGTTTTAAAAACTGCATGCTGCCCAGTTTCCTAAAGAGAAGGATCATGCTTGTGATGAAAATACTGTAGCACACTTCATAATGAAATAACAAGGGGAACAATTTCTTTCTTGTCAATCTGACACAGTGCGTGGGCAGCCAACCTGTCAGTGTTTGAACTGGCAGAGAAGATAAAAAAAAATATGATGGCTCTTATGTTTAACCAGATGAGCTTGAGAAGTGCTTTTGTAGCTTACACATTAGAAAGATCACACTCAGTGTCCTTTCTGAAGCACCACACATCCACTATAGGATTGCTTTACTTAAAGAGAATATCAAATATGTTCACAAAGCTGCCAAGAAACCTTGCTAGAATATTCTATGAGTGCGAATTCCACTTTGCGTTTGGCTCGTATTTCCCATGGGCGGAAGAAACAGCACAGAGACGGAGACTGAGAGTAGGGTTTCTGTGGAACTGGATTCCTGGAATTCCGAGATGGTGAATGAGAACTATGACAGAGCATGGGTTGGAAAATAATATTTTTCTATTCACACAGCGTCCTTGCTTCGCTGAGCCCCACTTCCTGCTGATGTTCCCTAGCCTGGTTCTCGTGCATACTGATCTTGCTATGCAGTTAAGTCTTGCCAATTTCTAACTTCCATAAGGCGGGATTACCAGACATAGATCAAAATGCCTCTGCAGACATTGGGTGTGCCTACAACCAATCAGATCAATGATTGCAGAGAAAAGAGAGTCGAATGCATCACAATTTGAAATAAAACATATTAAGCCTGTCTTTATTGTGTTGGGGTAAAAGCCAGTTTTTGATTGGTGCCCTACCTTAGGCAAATGTGATGAAGTGGAGATAGACTTATTGGCCAGACTGAGATGCACAGAAGATCAGTATATGTGGGAACCAGGCTAGATGTGAAGAAGAAACGGCAAGATGTGGGCAATCTGTGGGCAATCTGTGGCAGGGCAGGCGGAGTTGCTCCATCAGTGTTTAATATTTGCAGAAAGCAACTGTCCAGAGTGATTCAGTGAAACACTTTTGGGTTATCAGTCAGTTTGCCATTAATAAAAATCTGTTTCCAAAAACTTTGAATGGTGTGTAGGATGTGAAAAAAAAACTGAAATTGGCTATGTGCAAATAGTAAGTGCGGTGTGTTTAGAGTACAGTATTTTGATGTGAATTAGGTAAGTAATGTAAAACAAATTATGACCTCTCAAACACACGCATCTCTGCACGCAAATTGCCAGTACAAAGTAATTCTGCAGATTCAGCAACAACATGGCAACCTACATAGAAATGTGGTGCCTTTGTTACCTGTAACCCAAGCATGCAGTCCGCACTTTCACTACAATGGTTTCTGTGCTTGGGATAAACAAAGTCATCGTCCCGAATCAATCATCCTATGTTTTTAAAGGTTTCCCTGTTTCTACTGGCTTTCTCCAGGAATTCATGCTTTGCAGGGCCACCTTTTGAAATTCGCTGTAGTAAATTGTCCATTGACTGTCTCTCAAAGCCCCAGTAACAATTAGCAACCTTCTCCAAATGAGGATTAAGACAGAAATAACAGAAGACTTCTCCATTTCTGCTCAGCTCCTTAGAAAAGTTCTGCTTGCCCATTTTCAGGCTCGCATCATCGTTTCGGAAGAAAAGCCTCTCGCCAAACTTCAGTCCTCATTAGTGAACTGGGTCACACCTAGGGCTGCAGGGTGCTGCCAAAATGTCAGGTCTAACACACCTCCACATACACACACACACACACACACACACACACACACACGGGCACACATGGGCACACACACACCTTTTGATGAATCTGACTGAATGTCTCTGGTTAGTCCCAATAATTACATCCTCATTATAGCTGATGACTCCCCTCTCTTCTCTTTCACTCTCGCCGCTCCTGTGTTCACAGAAGGAGGCAGGCGGGGGCCGTCGCAGCATAATTAAGAGCTTCTCATTAGGACCTGCTTCACACAATCAGCTCGTTAAAGAAGTCAAGCTGTTGCCAAGGAAACTCAGCGCCAGCAACTCCGCGCGAGCCTAAAACACACCCACGTGCCCCATCGTTGGTGCGGGCGATGTCTGCAGTGATGACTGGGCTATGGCAAGTCAGCGGGGCCATTTGCAAATCTAGGAGCGTTGTGAAGGGACTGAGTAGGTTGTTAAAGCACCACCTCGTCAGCTGATGCAGCATTTGAGAGAAAGCGCTGATTGAGAAAAGTACTCCTATCCAGAAATGGCACAGAAAAAAAAAACCCAAACTACACCACCAAACTAAATCCCATCTCCCATCTGGATGGCACTTTGGCGTATTTTCATCTGTTTTAGAGAGTGGCAGTGATTGTGTGTGGGGGCTTCACTAACTCATCATTCAACGGAAAAGTGAAGCGAAAAACGTGAAGTCAAGGAGGTAAGGGGGGGTGGGGGGTTGGGGGGGGGGCTTGCCAATACTGGCAGGATAGCAATTATCTCCTCTACTTTTAGCAGTCAGCATGCACTGTATCTCATCTCTCTTCTCAGTACTGCTCTACAGCATGGAGGCACTCATGTTTACCAACACACCCACACACACACACACACACACGCACACCAAAGAGTCCTTCTAATCAGTTAAAACAATCAGTGTTTACAGAACAACGGCACATGCAGCAATTAAAAAAGCACAAGGCGCAAAGCCGGATAAATACTCCCAAATCCCACTTTCCCTCATTACCGCTGTGTGATTAATTAGCATTCTGATCATTAGAGGACCAAAAGGAAAGCTGATTGTCTCCACATGAATTCCCTTTAATTTATCAATGTCTTATTTTGGCAAGTAGTGCCTCAGTGAGACTGGGCGGTGTGTGTGTGTGTGTGTGTGTGTGTGTGTGCGTGTGTGTGTTCGTGTGTGTGTGTGTGCGCGCATGTTTTATAGAGCCAAAACGGCAGGACTCCTTTGCTCACCAAATATCTTGTAAGGGGTCGCGACCTTTATCAGACTTGCTTGAAGCATGGAGCGCCGTGTTGTATATTTTAGGGTAACATTTCGTATGCCGATTGAAACTCTCTGATCTGGCTTAGTGGCCAAAGAGGCAGAGGAAAACCTTTCTTGAGACTGCAATGATATTAACATACAAACCTAAACTTGACACAAAAAGACAACACCCAAAAAAGATTACAAACACACACACAGCCCCTTCCCTCAATAGTACCTGAATACATGGAACACTGGCGCGCACACACACACACACACACACACACACACACACAGTGCATATCACAGCGTCACCTCTGGTGTTTTGAGGTGCACGTGGCACTCTTGTAAATGTTGTGCGCTAAATCTGATAACGCCGCGTCTCTCTGCTATCTTGGTGATCCTGTGATTGCACTTAGCACAATTAGATATGGGGGACATGGGCTTATGACTATTACCCAAGGAGAGATATGCAAAACGCAGGCAATACTGTGCTGAGCAAGATAAGCAAAGATAAAGAGAAAGGACACACACACACACACAACACACACACACACACACACACACACACACACACACACACACACACACACAGACACACACACAGCCCCTTGGCTGTTTTGTGCAGTCTTTCAGTTAAGCCTTTATCAGATATTTCTCTATCGTAAGGAGACCTGCATACACTTAAGAGAAATAAAAGATATTTTTGTAGGCTTTGTCATGTCAAGGGTATGAAAGCATTCAGAGGTTATATGCGAGTGTTGTGAGGAATAATTAACTTTCTCAGCCTAGACCTTGGCAGAGGCCACAAAGCCTCTCAGTTCCAAAAACAAAGCTCTGAGCTGACAGCGAGTTGTGTGTATTTACTGCGAAGGGTGAGGGTGGGGTGTGTATGTGTGTGTGTGTATGTCATCAGTGTGTGTGTGCGTGGGGGGTGTCATCAGTGACAGGAACAGCTTTTACAGAAAAAAAACGATGATGAAATCCCTCCTCCCATTAAGAGCTGGTTGCTCATGAGCTGTGTGTGTGTGTGTGTGTGTGTAAGAGTGTGTGTACACAGTACATGTGTGTGTTCTACACCAGTGTGTCTTTTTTAGCACCTTTCTGCCTGTGTGGCAGAATATGTTAGACTCACTCTGGCAGGGAATGGCCATCAGCTCTGTGAACTTGCCTTTCACAACACATCTATATTTCAACAGGGTCCAGCACATAGCCACCCACCCATGCACGCCCACCCCCCCCTCCACCTCCACCTCCACCTCCACCTCCACCCTCCACCCTCCACACACACACACACACACACACACACACACACACACACACACACACACACACACACACACACACACACACACACAATTCACTCTCTCTCTTTCTCTCTGACACACACCTACAAACCTCAGATACTTAAAAGCTAGCATTACTTCAACCACTGACAACCATTAAATGTCAAATGCCAGTCACAGCTGCTCTAATATGAAAGGGCATAATACATGGAGGCTTCCATTATGAAGGCTCTTCTGTGGAAACTTCAGCAGAAAATGCCCAAGTGCTGCCTGGTCGTGGCACTTTATTTTAGAGTCGAGAGTATTTTTCCTGTTGTCGTGTGGCATGGAGGCCGGCGAGTCGGACCCGATTTGGCCTCCCGATCCTTGGTGAGGACCGCATTTCCCAGGGTACAACACCACAGGTGACAGGTGATAACGACTGGGTGGATTCCCATTAATGGAATGTCAAGAGTGCTCTATACAGTTGCCATGCCAAAGGCAGGCCTGGCCTCAGAGGGCTCGGCACTGTCACCATAACAACGATTGGAACAAATGAGAACGAATTTACACTATTGATCACAATTAACCTCAAGGGCGTCGGTCTTACTGACAACATCCGATTGGTTGGCCTCTGTTCCATCTGCTAGCATATTCCACTAATGAGCTGAACGGAGACGGACATCACCATACACAAAATCACACACACACACATACACACACACACACACACACACGCACAAAACGCATTATATAGACATAAACACAGTTATGGACAAAAAAGTCAACTCTCAGAAACACATACATATGCCCAAAAACACATACATACATACACACACACACACACACACACACACACTTATGGATAGAGACACATTTAGACTCTATGGATCATAGGGGAACAGAACTAATGATTATTCTCAGTTCAGCACCAAGATCACCTTAATGGATTTAAAAGGGCAAGTTTCTCTCTGCTGCTCCCAACCATGAATCTCATGTTGCTGTGTGCATGACCTGTGAAATACATGAGAATGTATTTGTGCACATCTGTGTCTCTTTCTGCAGAGATGTGTGTGTGTGAGTGTGAGAGTGTGTGTGTGGGAGAGAGAGAGTATTGATAGTTTATAGCGAGCATTGAGGCAGTGCAAATTCAAGCTTTTCATTAAGTCAGCCCAGTGCAGGTTTAAGCGCAGCAAATCCCATTAACAGGAAAATTCAGCCTAACACACACACACACAGACACACACAATACAAAGGATTGCATGCCTTTGCATTTAGCCAGAATCTCTGAATGAGAAAATAAAGGAGAGGAGGGGGCAAGAGTATGCTTTGTTTGTCTGTACGTGTACAGGGGTTGCAAAAAGGAAAGGACATTTCACATCAAAACATGGAAACGTTCATAAAAAGTTCATGGCTCTGATCCTTTGGCAAAGGCAGAGCCATTTTAAATTCGGTCTTCTTTTCAATTAGAAGCACAGGTCTGTTTCTGAAGGAGTCCTAACATAAATAGCACGCAGACAAGTGAATAAGCCTCTATGGGGTCCAATAAATCCCTGCCCTTAGCCAGAGGCCTACAAGAACTGGCACAAGCATCAGCATATGAGGACTACATTTTACAGGGGTCAAATTTTTGGATAGTTTCAGTTGCTGATTAACCACAAAGAAACGGAAGGGCTATATCATGGCAATTCAACATGAATTTAAATTATTGGCAAAATTTAACATACAATTAAAATGCATAAGCTATTTTATTTCTGGTAAGTATATGGCCAAACTACGTTTAATTAATATCTTTGCAGGTGCAGTGTGATCTGAGTTGGATTCACCAGCAACTGTAATAAGAGAACCCAGCTAACAGCCATCTTACACTTTCTGTTATGTGTGTGTGTGTGTGTGTGTGTGTGTGTGTGTCAGTGGCAACTGGTGGTCACAAAAATAGGGGAGGATGGGGTAAAGTGGTCAGGTGGGTGAATGAGCGGTTAAATGTGAGTAGATGGGATGGGTGGATTGTTGAGAGAGAGAGAAAAATGACAAAACCAGAAAGGTGTGTTGGTGCTTGCTCTTAGGGGGATTGTATTAAACAAAATTAATTTGTTTTTTGAGGACACATGTCAGCGTGGGAAATACCATACAGTGCAATGAGTATAGTTTGTTAGTGGTAATGTCAGTTGTCTTTTGTGCTTTACACTGCAATATTGTGTAAGTGGCAGAAATGATTTTGAAACACCAGAAGACTAAAACTGCTCTGCAAACTCCCTATAGCCCTACTGCCCTTGTCATCTGAATTTGGCCATTCATCCCGTCCCCTAAATGCCAGCTCCTGCATGCCCAAATACGCCGTAGCATCAATCAAACGCTTCAGTGTATCCCTATTACGACACGCTTTAGCATTGTGCTGTGCCACATGCAACCAGGCACCCTTGTCCACAAGTTGATCAACGGGCACGCAATTTTACGCAAATAGCTGCACCAACATGGTAGTTGCATTTGTTGTGACGCTTGGTGGCCCTGTCCAAATATTTAAGGTCACTAAATCCCTGCACAGAACATGTTTGAGATTTCCCTACCAACAGGCAAGGCCAGCATAGACGAGCAGTAGTAACACTGCCAGTTAGCCATGGGTATCTTTGATACCATGTGGTATTAAACAAACTGACACCACAACGCAAAACTCTACGAAGGCTCAAACTCTCCCCCGTCCGCACCTTCATGAATGACAGGTCTGTCAACAATGACAGACCTTGCATGTCAATCCGTCAACCCACCCTTTCATTCTGATTGGGCCCACTGACTAATGTTGCTCCGGTGATGGGCTGATTGATGACAGACAAGCATTTTGAACTGACCCGCCCAAAGGGAGGACGTTCCTATCTTTTTGCCATTCACTCAATGTTAAAAGAGGAGCCCGCGAATCGCCCGGGTTTGTAGTGTTTATAATGAATGTCAATGAGGGAGTAAGGGAGGACGATATTTTGGTGACTTTTTCTGTTTTCGAAGTGATAAAATAGAATTATTCCAGCTGTTTTGATATGTTTTTGCATGTTTATCATTTAAATATCTGTGATTTTGGTAACACTTTCTATGAAGACCATATCTATAGCGCATTATAAGCGCATTCATAACAAACTATAATGTGCATCATAATTACTCAAAATGCATTATGACTACACTCATAATGCTTCATGATGCATTATATCAACAGTTATAAATAACTATAAATCTAGCTTATAATGCCTTATAAATCCAAGGGTGTTATGAGTGTTCATGACTGGTTATAAACTACAGACTGGCTGATGGGGCTTATAATACATTATGGCTACTAATACTCCTCTATGCACAAACCTGGATGATCAACTGTTGTAAGGGCTCATAAGTTGCTATAATGTTCCATGTGGGATTATAAGCTGTCAATGTGTGCTTTAAGTAAAGTAAAGTTCATATGGATGCATCTATAATGCAGCAGGAGTCGCCTCTGGTGTGTGTATCTGTGGTATATATATGTGTGTATGTATGTGTGCGTGTGTTTATGTGTGTGCATATGAGTGCGTGTGTGTGTGTGTGTCAGTCTGTTATGGCTGCTTGAGAAATACTGTTCCAAACTCTGCATGGATTCAATTACCTACAGATTTCACACCATCACCGATGTGCATGGAGAAATGATTCCATCTGACAGTCACACCTCCAATGACAAATGAGCACGGCCTCATGGAGGGAAAATATGATGCATGCAAACACTTACACAAACACTGACAGTGTCTAGATTAGCATTAGTGACTGCTAGTCTGGAACATCAGCCCTTATCTGAATACAAGCAGCCACCCAACTACCACAACAACTTATTCTGCCACACAGGCAGAAAAGTGCAGGAAGGGATGCATTTGTAATACGCATTCACGCATGCACACGCACATACACATACACATGCATGCACACACGCGCACACACACAGTCTTGCTCTCTCTATCTGTGACTGTGATTTTGCTACCTGACATAAAGAGGAAAAGGCAACAGTTAATCTATCAACAAACCTGCCAGAGGTGGAGGAAGATGCTATCCATCTTAAATGGTCAGGTTATCCACAATGCATCTGTCTGCCCACTCAAAACAAGGCGACTAGTGACAAGCAAAGGGCGACTGCAAGCACATGTGTGAGTGTGAGTGAGTGTGTGTGTGTGTGTGTGTGTGTGTGTGTGTGTGTGTGTGTGCGTTGAACATCTCTTCAAACTGAATGAACTGAAATTACCAATTAAACTGAATTAATTGTCATTTGAATGAAGGTGCTGATACCCTTCACTAATTACTACAAAATCAAGGAAATTTGGAAGAAATTCCACCGCCACATTAAGCTGGTTAGATGTACCACCATATAGACACACAAACAAACGGACAAACACTCTCTCACACACACACGCACACACAGAAAAACACGCACATAAACACATGTGTCCCTGGACTCCCTGATAAATCTTTCATGATTTTTAAAGTGGTCTGTCTAACACATAAACAATAAACTTTGTGTTTACTAGCAATGCCCCTATCCTCAGATGAAAAATTCAGATTTTTCCAAGTCCCTCTGTGAGGATGTGTGTGTGTGGCCTTAAAATATATAAATATATTTTTTTTATTTCTGTCTCTCATAGATCTCTGTTGGTAGCAAAAAAAGAAAAGATGAAGAGAGAGAGAATGATGTAATAAAACAAATGAAGTACCAGAGTCACAGACACACAATAATCATTAATAAGATATGTGGCTGTAACTGGAGTTGCACATTCAAAAATGACACACACACACACACACACACACACACACACACACACACACACACACACACACACACACACACACACACACACACACACACACACACACAAACCCTTTCAGAACTAAAGCTAAATGCTCATTGGGAAAAATGGCAGTTCTCAGGGAAAATTATTTCAGGGACAATGCTGTGGAGAATAAACCATCACACACACAGACACAGACACAGACACACACACACAAACAAAAATCCGTATGATGGCAGAAGCAAATTCCATTTCGTTCCGCTCAGTAAGAGCAGTACAAATTACTACTAGTATAATGCAATGTATGTATGTGTGTGTATGTGTATGTGTATGTGTATGTATTTGTATTTGTATGTGTATGTGTATGTTTATGCCTCATTCGGTTTGTGTGTGTGTGTATGTGGAAGGTAACGTAAGCAGGTTCTGTGCCCCTTTCAGTTTGAGTTATATCTTGCTATAAGTTCTATGTTAAAAAACTCTCACTCTGCCAAACTTTCTCATTCTTCCCACCAACAGCATTCTGTGAGCTCAAAAAAAGGCAATGCATTGAAATGCTCCCGAATTTTCCTTTCACAGAACTAACATCACTGTCTGTGACCGTATTGTCTAGAAATTGACACATACTCTCACATTATTTCTTTTGCTTGGGCAATTTCTATTGATATTGACAAGTCAGGCTACAACATCAAAACATATAGTCTGAACACCAACCAAGCGATTTGTCTTACCAAGCCTATGTAAGACCAAAGGTAGATCTACTAAGGCTCCAATGGTGCATGGCTTGACATGTGCTCAACCCCTGAGCACAACCATTTGTTACCGCAAGGGTGAGTCTAGATTTCTAGACTATAGGCATGGCCAGCATTCATGTAAAGCTCTTGTAGGTCTTTATTTTGTAGCCTACTGGTATCCATTCTTTCAAAGTTTTCCTCTTGTGCAAGCAGCAAACTCTCTACTCTCTACTTTTCCACTTCCTTTACACCCAGCTTACACACAGATCCCTTATGCTTATAGCTACTACAGTGACAGTGACAAACATTTTTTGTTGTTATTGTAATTCACTTTCTTAAATAACAGTCTTTGCCCTCTCCTTAAAATACTTCAGTCATTCTGTCTTCTTACCAGACATTAACCGATTTTGGAAAAGAAAAAAAAAAAAAAAGGAGACAATCCAGATGTTGGATCCTGCTTGGAAAAAATGTGGCAACACTTGACAGGTGACAACATAACACATTCATAGTAGTTGTCATAAATTACCCACAAAGCATTCATGACTGCAGTTTACCTCAGATGTCATTGAGTACTTCACAACTTGTACAGTAAAGTGACATTTGAAGTAGACTTCATCAGAATATTTAGATATGACTGAATGCTGCTTTGACAGTTGACAGTTGGACTTTTATTCTGATAAGTTATCACTATTCTCAAGGCATTCAATCTCTAGTTGGATCTGCAAGTGTTGCTCATTTGCTGTTTCCTATTCACACTAATGTGTTTCCATGAAAAGCAAGGACATTTCCAAGATCCCAAACCTTTTTAAGACTATGAACATGTGTGAATGTAGATATGCATGAATTTTGTATGTAGAGTGGCTCAGTTTTGACCCACTTGGACCAATTCCACCAAGATGAATTGAGGCTGGACTAACTACATGCGCACAGGCACACAAACAGGTTGGCTTCCGCTGTTATTGATGTTCTGTCAGACAGGGAGTCTTAAAATAAACTGACCAGACTCTCTACCTACCCTCTGCACCTTACCAAACATACACACACGCACGCATCTCTCCCTGGCCTACATAGACTGAAAAAGTGTTCCTCCAGCTTGATCAGCCAATGGAGCTGCATAAATGTGCTTGGTCACTAGCACCACAACCACCTAGCCCATTTCATCAATATCTTCAATCAGACAATAGGACAATCAGACAACCCAGACAATAGCTCCAAACAATCCAAAATGAACCATTTCCCAGAGCTAATATTTCTGCCAAATAGCTGCAAAGGGCAATTTACTAACATCTCTCTATGGGGCGAAGGATGTCATCTTCCTGTCCATATTTGAACTGGGCTGCAGCTTGGCATTGGTCTCTTTGTATTTGTCTACTCTGCCTTCTGGGACCAATACATTACAGCTTCGGCATTTCATTAAGGAAAAACCTGCTTCTCTGACGCACTCTCACGTTGTCCGCCTCGCTGAAATCGCACAAAATCCAACTTTGTTGTTCCTCATCCTGCTATGCACATTTGAAATGGCACTCTCAAAGTGCTATCCACAGACCTGCCAACCTCAAAAAAAAATTTTGAGTAGCACCTCGTTGGCAAAAAGAGTGATCAAAAACTGTAACCAGCTTGTAATTTTGGATTTTGTATGGATTTTAAGGGTCAGGTTGCCTCTAGGATCAAGTTATTACAGTAATATAAGAGACTTGAGACATGTTTTTAACTATACTCTTCTTTGAAAAGAGAAGAAAATGTACAATTTTGACCTAGACTAGTTTTTGATGTCTGAAAGCTGTAGATGAAACAATAAATACTAAAAGATTCACTGACAAATCTGTTCTTTGATTATGATTGACCACATAGGCTGAAAAGAACTGCCTTTATTCCTCTATTTTTAATTGATGTAACCATTATTACAATAATTTGTATTAATATAGTAATGTTATCATTATTATTTTTCTTGATACATTCATATAGGCCTAAAGTAAGTAACCAGTAGATATTTTCTGTTGCTGACCCTAATTTAATATCCCTTAAATTTACACTTATGGGCTACACAAGGATATTTCTGAAATTCCAAATGCTAAATTGAATGTTTTAGAAAATGTCAGTATTAGCACGCCAGTCTGTAGGTTACACAATAAGTGGTGAGAAAGTCTTGAAATGCCGTAGTCATATCATTTTGAGTTATCTTTTGTGATTGGTTTGGTCATTTATCTATACCAAGGATACTGGCATTTTGTCTCTGCAGGCAAACTGCTTGATTAAAATTTAACTTAGTTTTACTGTCGTTGATTTTGCATGACATGTGTGGCATCTATAAACCGCATTTTCAGAGAGTGCTCTTCATGCGTTTACTATGCATGGGTTAAGAGAAGGGACGCATTACACAACACGTGGGCAACTTTGTCAACTTAAACGATATTGACTAGTAAACACGAGCTAGCTCGCAAATACACTGAAACGTTAACGTTAGCTACTACATTCTGACTAACTTCATTCATAATCTCAGTTTTACATATCCCTGCCACACCGCTTACCTTTGTAAAGAAGTTCATAACCTGACACATGAGAGACAGGCAGAGTGTAGGAGGGGTCGGGGAGTCAAGAGGCCAGTGCTGATGCTGTACTACCGATGCAATTCTGTCATTCCTACTTGATAGTTCTTTTTACACAGGAGGGCCTAGGAGGACGAATACTGCACTTTGATTGAACTTAGTTTCATGAACAGAAGGCTAGACGCTCATGAGCAATCTTACTCTGTGTAGCAGTACTGAAGCCAATCTTCCCCTTAATTTCATAGCCTTCTAGACAAACACCATATCTGCATAATTTTAAGTGACAATGTGTACCGGCATATTTTGATGTCAAAATGTGTAGGGGTTGACAGGTTTGCATCTAGCTGTAATTGAGTCTCTTACTCATCTTTTCTTTGGTGGGTGCCACTAAACTGAATAGGCCATGGAGTCGTATGAGAACATGTGCCTTTTTTATCGCTCATGGCCACTGTTCAGTGTGTATGGTCTCTCAAATGCACCCACGCATAACGAACGGTTTGAAAAGAATGCAGACTGTAGTTGGTGTGCTGTGGGTGTAAACTGGTGCATCAGAGCACAAGCACCCAGACACACACACACACAGCATATAGAGAGACACCCTTTTAAAGGCAGTGTGATGAACGACTAAGTCAGTGGGTGGTGAGGGGCCAATTCAGGGAAGCTCATAGTGCGATGCTGGTTGGGAATGACTGACACTTCTCTTCCAATTACCTGTCAGTCAGACAAGGAGGGAGAGCATAAGGGAGGGAAAAATTAAGTTAAACGGCAAACAAACAAACACACACACACACACACACACACACACACACACACACACACACACACACACACACACAGACACACACAGACACACACAGACACACACAGACACACACAGACACACACACTCCGATCAGTAAGGAGTCATTACGTTCCGTAAATAGGCCATTAAGGATTCATTAGTTTCACTGTTGCTCACAATTATCAAAGGCCTGCCCAAACCGGCACACAGAGAGACGCTGCTAAGCTTTCAGAACCTAATTGGGGTTGGGCTGAGAGCAGATAACGCAACTTTAAAACCTTGGGGAGCAGTCCAATGGTTTGTTGACGTCACTGGTTTTACAGTGTCGCACTGCGCACATACACACACACACACACACACAAAAACCTATAAATAAATACAAACATATGGGGATTCACGCAAAAGCCAACCTCAATATGTGGATCAACCATCACAAAGTGTTCAAATCCAAGAAACTTCTAAAGCAGTCACACCCCTCTCTTTCTCTCCCTCTGTCTCTCACACACACATACACACACACACACACACACACACACACACACACACACACACACACAGGCATTTCCTCCCACCCCACCATATGCACATAGGTAATGCATTCATCATGAGAACGACCATTAAGCTGGAACCACTGACACTAAACTTCCAGGAAGCACTTCTCACACCTCTCCCCCATCCCCACCTCTCTTCCTCTGAGATCTCCCCATCCATCTTCCCTTCCATTAAAAAGTGAGTTTTCTCTACTCTTACCGGCATTTCGAAGTGTGAATAATTAATAAGCCGAGTTGTCCCCCCCACCCCCAGTACTCCCCCACCACACCATACTTCTTAAAATTAACGAGCACACGTTGGCAAACATATTCAAATGAGAACCAATGACTCATCCTCGGTCTGCTATAACTCCTGACACCTGCATTTTTCATCAAGCATTTACCACAAAAACGGTGAGTGAGAGTGAGTGAGAGTGTGTGTGTGTGTGTGTGTGTGTGTGTGTGCATGCTTAAGAACTTTCAAAAATCTGAGCAATTCTTCATTTGTAGTTAATGTTGTGTTTGTTGTTCCTTATAGCGAGACTACACTTGTAAGTGTGTGTCTGTGTTTGCACATAAGCATGCGCTCTACACAGTGATTGCTTACGGCAAGCAATTCTCCTCTGCAATGGATTTAAGGCA
This sequence comes from Tenualosa ilisha, assembly GCA_015244755.2. Classification (NCBI taxonomy): domain Eukaryota; kingdom Metazoa; phylum Chordata; class Actinopteri; order Clupeiformes; family Clupeidae; genus Tenualosa; species Tenualosa ilisha. Next base: position 2,012,503 of record PYXC01001172.1, on the reverse strand, counting down.
GTACTGTTTGAAGTGTGTATGTGTGGGTGAGAAGTGAGTGACGGTGAGTGTGAGTGATGCACATATGCGTCTAAGTCTATGACCGTGCGTGTGTGTGTTTGTGTGTGTGTGTGTGTGTGTGTGTGTGTGTGTGTGTGTGTGTGTGTGTGTGTTTGCGTTACCGAAGGGTATTTGGAGGCTTTTCAGAGGCAGTAATTGACTTTCTTTTGCTCAAAATAGGAACCAAGACGGAAAGAAATTAAGACACAGCAATGAATAAAAAGAAGCCCTTTGCTGAAGTCAGATAGAGGGGAACTTCAGCATTAGCCCACAAAAAAAATATCTGAACTCACAAACACACACACACATACACACACACACACACACACACACACACACACACACACACACACACACACACACACATAGGTGAGTGTTTCCTTATGTTAGTGCCATTGTCACCGATCTACTGTTGTAAAGAAAATTAACAGAAAACAACAGAAAACAAGGCTGAAGACACTAAGCAGACAAAGATTCACTGCACAGAACACAGCGGAATACCACTTTCCACAAAACAAATCACAGTACCTAGCCTACACATATGCTTCACAACTGCGCCACAATGCAGTTCACAGGTAGATGATGACGTCTTTAAAATTAATCCTGCCATTATCTTCGCTCCTTTTATACATGCCAAGAGCTTAGCACAGATTGAAAACTTGATCAAACATAATCAACTTGCGCCCGGCGCCAGGCTTCATCAGTTTAGACAGTCTGTGCAACAGAGAGGGAACATCTGGCAGACACTGGCGATGAGCACTGAATGTCACTGTGTCTTCTTCCGCTAAACAAAATGAATAATGAACCATCAATCAAACATTGAAACGTTGACAGGCCCTCCAGATCAATTAAGCAATGCCAGCAGCCTTTGATGAGCTGCTTAGATATTTACCTAAAATACACTGTGATTATGTGTGTATGTGTGTGTGAGAGTGTGAGTGTGTGTGTGTGTGTGTGATTGTGAGTGTGAGTGTGTGTGTGTGCATACGTATACCAACAAATACTGATGGGAAATTTCAGGAAGTGTTGCGTCTGCCTCTGTGAAAGTGTCTTTTGAGTGTCTGTTGAGTGCTAGTGATTGCCGGCGTTTTTATGCATGTCTGGGTAAGAGTCTAACAACAACAAAAAAGTACATATTGTGACTTTCTTAAAGGAATTAATTAGACAAGTACATGGTGGATAAATATGTTCTTAACAATTTTTTCTCCAAGCCGTCAGAGAAACATGTACCATCAATGAACTCACCATCCCACTAAAATGGCATTATGAAGGACTAGAGTCCTGACTGCAACCTCTTAGGGGTTGATAGTTGACTGACAGAACAAGCCCCCACTTGAGCAATGCAGCGGTTTTTGACACTAGGAATATAGTGAACGCCATCTGGACTAAGAAGTTGGTTTTTGGAGTTATGAAGCCGGAAGTTGCAAATGAAACACCCCCTTCAAGACAGACCCTAACGGCTCAGTCGAGTCCCAAAGATCTGGATACTTATCCTTGCCAGGGCAAACTCAAAGAGCATTTTGTGAGGGAACTCCTAGACCAGACATAACCCTGGAGGAGGAGGTCATGGTTGACTGTGTTAAAGACTGCAGACAAGTCCACAAAAAATAAAGGCATGATGACCGAGGCATTAGAAATGACTAAAGCCTCTGCTCAGTCATCAGTCACTGATAAAGGTGCAGTTTCAGTACAATGGCCACTTTCTCAACAACCTTTGCTAAGAGGAGAAGAGCAGAGACAGGTCTATCATTCCTCAACTCGGGTGGACTGAGTGTACTTTGAGTATACTTTGATCTGCCATAATGAATGACTAAGGAACCTCTCCCGAACAGAATGATGAATTAATAGCATGAGTGACTGTAGGCAGTGGTTGTGATTGACTGCAGTAGAGTGGATAAAATGGGATGTAAAAGGCATGTTGCTGGACAACTGCAGAAGTATAAAAACAGCATTAAACGGAGAAGGGATCCACTGGCACCTCTAGGTGTGCATGTATCTACCTGTCAAAAGACAGGAACCTCAAAGGAGGAAAAGTAGTAGTTGTCATAGAATTAATCCTTGGTTTATCTGAAATCGTACAACGGGGTGTGTGTGTATGAGTGTGTACGTATACGTGTGTGTGTGTGTGTGTGTGTGTGTGTGTGACAAGTAATACCATGAGGAAAACATCTCTCATAGCATCCTCAAAATATCCTAAGTTCTTACGTCTGATGTGTCTTTACGTCACTGTGCTGTGGTTTTGATTTTGCCATAAAAGTTTTAGCTCTTTGATCTATTTACAGAGGAGTGTTAACAAGTATGTAAATGCACCCAAACCTTCTATGGTTGTGTACACATATGATTGTCTCTGTGGTGTTCTCAAAGGAAGCTCGTCACCAAGTTAAATAAGGCACAAAGACAAAACCCAATTCTCAAGTCAGTTCAGCGCTGGGAATCTTCATTACCACACACACACACACACTGAGCCCCCTACCTCATTTCTACTAATTCAAAGTCACTGTGACAAACACTTTAGATTGTTCCTGCAAGAAAAATCATTACAGCAGAATAATGTACAGCTGAGAATAAGGTTGTACACCAATCAAATTACAGGGTATTATGCCAGTCCTCAACTATTCTGGGCTGTTATTTCTGTAAATCCGTCTTGGAAGTGCCATGACTTTCAGATCCCCACGCATCCACTGACTGACGAACTTCTACTCACAAACTCACAGTTTAGTCAAGTAGTCAAGTAATTTGACTTGGCACCCTAAACGTCAATGCACCATTAATGTATATAGTATAAGTCAATGAACCATCTCAGTTTTTAGCTTACAGCATACACAGTTGACCACATAATCTTTCACACAGATTTTCTCTTACACAGATGTCTGTAGTATCAGGCCTGGAATCCAACCCATCACATCTACAGTTAATAATGTGATTAATTTGTTATATTTATTTTTCAATTACTTCAGTGCTGAAATGATCACTGAAAAAAATGCTTAACTGATTTTCTTTTCAGTTTCAAACTGCTTAACAACTAAAACTTCAACAGACAGAAATAATAATAATAATATTGCTATGTGTATTTCACATGAAAATGGAAAAATGGACAATGGACATTGGCTGTTTTGACTCAATATTTCACATTAGCCCCTGGACCTTGGAGTGTGTGTGAGTGGAGTGGTGTGTGTGTGTGCGTGTAATGTGTGGGGAAAGAGTGTCAATGACAGAAGGAATCGATCTCACTCACACATAGACATCTCTTCAGCATTACAAAGATGGATGAGGAAAGAGAAAGTGCCTGGATACACCCATCATTTTTACACATACCATCAGACTGTGCATGTGTGTGCTTGTGTGTGCTTGTGTGTGCGTATGCCACAGAGAGACTGAACAAGGATGACTGAGAGTGAGGGTATATTTCAGGATCTACACAAGGCTCTTTCTCTTGTGTGATTAAAATAACCACTTCCGGCAGATTACTGGTGTACACAAATGTATTCATCCATCCATTCATCCATCTTTCTGTGTCTGCTGGCTGCGCTCTGTTTCTTCAACCCTCTCTCTCCATCTGCTCTGCTCTTCTACTCCACCCCCCACCCGCTTTTCCCTTCTCACCTATTCCATTTTGCTCCCCCCTTTACATCTTCCCTCCAAGCCCAGAGAAGCGGCACGCTAAAAAGCAACAGCAGACAAACATATGCTGAGGAACATGGAGGCATATCTGATACAGGCATGCGCGTGTATGTGTGTGTGTGCTTGTATGTGTGTGTCTATGTGTTTGTGCGTGTAAAGAGAGAGAAAGAGTGTGTGTGAGTGTTTGTGGTTTGTGCCCGCATGTATCTGCCTGTGTGAAACTGTTTTGAAGAGCACGCAGGCAAACTCTAGTATGTGTCTGTGTGTATGTGTTTATTTGTGTATGTGTGTGCTTGTGTCAGTCTTTCAGCATGGATGTTGTGTGTATACATTGTGTGTGTGTGTGTTTGGGCCTGTATGAAGAACAGATTATCACCTAATTTCTGTGAAAGCATGAGCAGAAGCAGAATGATGAGATATGCCAAATGTAAACTCCATTCTCCCTCTCCACTGGGCACAAATGCCACCACACCTTTGTTTCTCTGCCACCAGCCAGTGTGTTAGTATGAGTGTGTGTCTCTCTGCATGTGTGTGTGTGTGTGTGTGTGTGTGTATTGGGAGGGTATGTATCCGTGTGTGTGTGTGTGTGTGTGTGTGTCTCTTGGCGTTCAAACCTAATGTTTTTTCCTTTCCTTCACATCTTTCTCCCTCTCTTTTTTCCCTTACTCACACACACTTTCTTCTCCTCTCCATAATTCTCTCTCTCTCTCTCTCTTACACCTTTCCTAAAAAAGACCAATCAAAAACCTCTCTGTGGGGAGGCTGGCTTCTGTCTAAACACCTGCTGTCTTGGAGATGACCTCTTGACCTCTGGCGGCGGTGTGACGGACAGCACAGCAACTGATATAAATATTAATCAGAGGCTCCCACCAGGACATCTCTCTCTGTCTCTCTCTTTCTATCTGTCACACACACTCTCTCTCTCTCTCACACACACACACTCTCTCTCTCTCTCTCTCACACACACACACACACACACACACACACACACACACACACACACACACACACACACACACACACACACACACACACACAGCCTGTGTCTGCCTCACATCTCTATCCATCTTTCTGTTTCATTTGTTCATGTTGGTTTTCACTGTCATTCGTCTCTCTCTCTCCCTCTCCCTATCTCTCTCTCCCTTTCTCCTCCTCTTCTCCAGCCCTGCTCGTCCTTCTCTCTGACATCCCTTCCTCACCTCCCTCCTCTTTTCTCCTGCTCTTTCCCGTTGTTTGATCTGACCTTTAGCTCATCATTTGGACAGAGATGCTGCACATCCATTCCATCAATCTCCCTCGTTTTCCCCTGCACTCCTGCAGCCCTGCTCTTGTCAACTTCTCCTTTCTGCTCCTGCCTAACACACCACAGCTTTTCAGCCAGAGTTCTCATTCATTCCCTTAATCACCTTATTTCATCAAGTCACTGAAAAGATACAAGGACATGTGGCACAACGACATAGGTAGACGTGATATATAGACATAGGCACAGACAGGAGGAGGGAGGATAGAAGGGAGGGGGGTAGAGAGAGAGATAGAGAGAGAGGGCATCAGAAAACAGAAAAGAAAAACTGGGAGACACATAAAGGCCAATTCAGAACAAAGATTCACAAGGAGGTGAGACCATTATAGACAGGAGTTGAGGTCGTGTGAATCAAACATTTCATGTCGATGCAAGCAGTTTCAAACCGTTGCTAAAGATTCAACAGTAGTCACAGTTAACAGTCAAATCACAGTCATCATGTCAATGGAGACAGAGTGAAACAGCAGCGTCTGCTCAACTTCAGTTATAACGGATATGCTTCATAAGTCACAAAAATTAACATCATTTTTTGGACAGTTTGCCATTTGGCTAAACAGGGTAACTTTGTTTGCTAACTAGCCAGCTTGCTAGTTTAACTGGACATTGTTACGGAAACCCTGGTTCTGTTGTGAGTTGTTGCATTGGTGTGAATGCTTCAGTTTTTAGACAGAGTGTCTCAGCAAGTTGCTGGTCTTTAGAATTTTGCAGCTTGTCTTGTTGTGAATCGCATTTGAACTGGCCTTAAAACATATAAATTAATTCATACAAATAAACTAAGTTTATGTTAAGTTGGACTACTAAACCTATGGAAACCTACGGAGCCTATGGACATTAGTTAATGACTGGCCTACTCAATTCAGGCAACAAATATGCAGATAGCCTCATCTTTTCATAGCCTACAAAATTATTTTGCATTTCTGCAAAGTGCAAAATTAGCTGTAGGATAAACCATATTGATCTCCAAAATAGGCTGCTGGCTATTCATGCAAAATTTTCCTCCAAAACTGCAATTTTGCACTCAAAACAGTTAAAAACTGCAGTTATTTTTTGTAAGGCTTGTAGGTAGTCTGGTAATAAAACCAGCACCTCGTTCTACACCCCGTTTTGTACAGATGATCTGGCCATTCAGTAGTGAGAAACAATTGCTTGCTGGTAGGTGTTTAAGTTTAAAGAGATTGGATCAGCCCTTAACTGATAGTCTGGCTTGACTGATAGCATTCTAGCTCTGTATTCCCTCTGTTTGCTGATTGGACCTGGTAAAAATACCACCAAAGACAACAAGCTCAACAGGATCAAATCCAGACTAGCACTGTAGGGAGATGATAATCGAGCGGAAGTGCTTTGGAAGGCATGACCAGACTAGGTTGTAAGGGGAAACGCACAAAGATTAGCAGTGTGCTAACTTTTGACCCTGTCTCCTCACTTTTAGATGCAGGAGTTTTTTTTTTTACAACATTTTTTAGAGGTTTTGTGGAAAAGGTGCAATTTTACTCAAATATGGATTGCACATTGCTCATGAAAGCCTAAAATGATTCCTTTACCTCATTGTATGTGTAAACTGCATGCATGTCTTAAAGACAGTAAGCATTGAATAGGTCAAATAAATCCTATTAACTTTATTTTGCTTTAGTGGGAAATGAAGCTTTTCGTCTTAACCTTTTGACCAAACAGACTGGTGACCAGTGAGCTACAGTGCAGTGACAAGTGGGGAAATTATGGTAGGGTCAAGACGGAGTGAATAGACATGACAAGGAGCTTTCTCTCTCTCTACACAAGTTGTCTGATGACAATGCACACGGCTGAACAGGTGGCACTATTCTCTTAACAAGATAGCCTATTAGAATAGACTATTGGAAGTTACTATGTCTTTGTCTTTACACACAAAGGCACAGTTGCACAAAAGTTTTACACCCACCTTACTGTCTTAACAGCCTGTTATTTTGAGTTTTTTTTAGCCCTCCCCAGCAGAGGGGCTGAGGCTATGACACAACCCATGCAGCACCCCACCTTCTAATGTGCTAATCTGCTAATGTGTGCACTGTGCCTGCGGCCAGGGCTGTGCAATACAGGGGAATTATATTATTGCTGATGACAAGGATTACGGCCGTCGCCCACCGGACATGGAGCATCAGATGCTGGTTATGGAATGCATCTACCATTCTGATATTTCCAGTCACAGTGCTGCCATCAAAACGTAGCAAAATGACACAATTTAGCTCTATTTTAAGGCATAACAATGGCAGAAACACATTGTCACACATTAGATTAGATCAACAATCACTTTGTGAACGTCCAATTAAATGCAATTAAATTGCCATTTTTATCAGCCGAATATGAGCTAGATCATCAATATTACTATAGTCACTTTTGTTTAACGGTTGCTAAGGGAAAGAAAAAGTCTTGTTTTTAACCAAGGTCATTATTAAGTTTCCTATGGGCTTGACATGCTGGTTTTAGAACAGTTTTCTAACCCTCCAGATGATTGTAGTGGGCCATAGATGCGTCCGGTGGATGTCAGCCTTTAGACTGTAGTTGTGATAGTATGTATGTAAATAACTCTATTTTGCCATGTTGCTCTTGTTAGTGTGATTAAAGTGATTTCTTGTTATGATATCAGTGGGGAAAAACAACTTATTTAAAGAAAATAGGTTATTAAGTTAGTGACATACATTTTGCCATCAAAGCTTACTTGTGCTCAAAGTTTTATATATATATATATATATATATATATATGGATTGAATGCTTGAAACAGGCAGATCTATTTTCATAAAAACATAATCAGGCTATAATATTTTGTGACCACATCATACAAGAATTCATCAGAAAGGTGCTTAACATACCACAGTTTTAAGTGTCATATTCTCTGATTTTCAGTTTTGCTTTTTTTTGATGGAAGAGCGCTTATGACAGGAGATGTCAGGAGTCGTCTCTGAGTGTTTTACTCTGCCACAAATAGTTCCCCAGGGGGTCCGCTTTTTTGCTTGCTGGGAGACGTCAGCTTTGCGCCAAGAGTTGATTTCTCCCTGCTGCTCTCTGTCTCTCTCTATCCCCCGCTCTTTCTCTTTCTTCTTCTTCACTTTGCTCTGTCTTTCCTCTCCTCCATTCAACTCTCTTTCCATCTTTCCTGACTCACTCTTCTTATTCTACCCATTTCTTCACAGGTGTCAGACCTGTGACCTGCCACTTGTCAAAGTAGTTATGCATGTGCAAGCACACACACATAGGTGCATGCCCACAGAAGGATTAATAGATACACACACGTACACACACACACACACACACACACACACACACACACACACACACACACACACACACCACACACACACACACACACACACACACTCACTCCAGAAACTGACTTACTATTACAAACTGCCCTACACGCATGCACACGCACAAACACACACACCATCACAAAAGCCAGAAAAGTACAGACACCCCTCCTCTCCCCTCTTATGCATTATTAAAGGCAAGTTTTACCACTAAGGGACAAAGAAAAACTCTTTAGAAAGAGTAACAAAGCTCTCTAGTCTCTAAACATTATTAATGCACACCACACACACAAAAAGTTCTCTAACAGGACTAATATCTCAGGCGGTTCAATGCAAAGCCAGTTTTTAGATCAGAATGTCAACCAATATAAACAAAATTTCATATCCAGACCTATGAATTAAAAGCAAACAACATCACTTACACCCCCTGTCGTGCACACACACACAAACAGCGCTCTCTAACAGGGCTAACTTCTCAGGTGGTTAAATGCAAAGTCAGTTTTTAGATTCAGCTAATATCAACAAAATGTCAAATCCAGGCATATGAATTAAAAGCAAACATCATCCTCTGCCATAAACAAACACACACACAGACACACACAATCTCACACAAGCATACCTCTGGCTCCTCTGCCTCAATCAGAAGCTTGGCTGTGGTGATCCTTGACTCGTATGGTGGTAACCCACTCTGAGACAGACAAACAAACAAACAAATAAATAATAATCATAAATAATAATTAATAAATAAACAAGAAAGACTAAAAGTGCACCCCATATCTTGACTCACACTGAGGTGAATTTCAATGAAAACCTATACGTGCTTTTTCAGTTTGCAAGTTCTTTGTGTGTATGTGTGTATGTTAGTGTGTGTTTGTGTGAGTCAGTTTGTTAAATTGGTGTGCCAGGCCACACACATGTGAATTTGAGGGTGAAAGTAGAGTAAAAACGTCTCCCCTCATGTCATCATTCTTTCATCACCTCCTTGCTCAACTTTCTCAGCTAATCTCCCACTGACAGACTAACACACACACACACACACACACACAGAGAACACTACGAACTTGAAATTTTTCACACATTTTTTTTTATTTTTACTCTACACTAATTCCTACATCAACCTAGTGAGTGTGTGTGTGTGTGTACATGTCAGTGTGTGTGTGTGTGTGTGTGTGTGTGTGTGTCAGCTCATTCTGACAAGTGCAATAGATCAGCAAACTAAAAAGCCTTCATAATGAGGGCAACAGAACCAAGTGAACCCAATTAAACCCCCAACCACCACCACCAGACACACACACACACACACACACACACACACAGACAGACAGACAGAATCTGTCTCTTAACTACTCTTAACTCTCTTAAATCACTGTGAAAGTTAAATAAGAAAACAAGAGCAAAAATAACCTGACTGTGAGTGTGCAGGCAAAGGCCACGGGCGGTGGTAGAGTAGCAGTTAAGAAACTTGGCTAGCGAGCTAGCGAGCTAGTAGCCTGGAAATTGTGGGTTTGAATCCTGGCTGCCACCATTGTGCCCTTGAGCAAGACACTTAACCCTAAGTTGCTCGAGGGGAGAAAGTAACTGATAAATATGTAAGTTTAGATAAAATTGCATAAATGGGAATGTAAAGAAACATTTGTGTGTGTATGTATGTGTGTGTGTGATATGCCTGATTCAGCTTCTGTGTCTGTCACTGTGTAACTGAATACACATATTTGTGTTTGTGTGTGTGTGTGTGTGTGTGTTGTGTGTGTGTGTGTGTTCGTGTGTGTAACATACTTGGTCTGTTTCATCCTCCTGATGCCTGGTAGCTGGCTCTGTCTGCTGTTTTAAACTGGGTAACCACGACGACACACTCCTCTTCAGGTAGTTCTTTCCTTCCTGGAAGAGATCAACACAGGTGTGGCATTGTGCATCCTTAACAGGCCCTCGAGGGGCAGAAGAGTGAATTCTGAACAATTCTCTCATCCATACACACACTTGCACACTTACACACGCACGCACACACACACACACACACACACACACACACACACACACACACAGTTACACCTTGTCAAACTGTATGCAACGACCTATGCAATCTCTACCTTTTTTTATACCAAGGACAAGGTTGTACATCCAAAGGGCACTTCTAAATAAAGTACAACTAAAGTAGAAGGCTAGTGTGTTCTGGGTAAAGACAAGCTGGTTGACAGGGGAAACAAAAAATAAAACTGAATTCCATCTAATTTGCCTCCTTTTGTCCTCTACCTAAATTATACCATATTAAAAGTTTTGCACCTGTGACCTTCTGCAGTAAACACAAAACAAAGAGTAAAGGTAAATCTGTTAGGAGTAAAAATGTAGTTACTACAATTTTAGACAATTACCCTTCTATGTTTATATGTACTTTAACCTTTCATTCAGTGCAGTTAAAGGAACTTTAACTGTATTGGCTCAAACAAAGCTGAAAGCTTTAACTGGTGGCATATTTCAACCTAGAGCCCTGTTGTTCGATGTCCTTCAGTACTGGCTGTGGGGCTGTGGAGTGGGGGTATTTGGTGCAACATTGAGGTAGTTGTAAATAGTCTAAGGCAGGGGTTTTCTAACTTTATTGGGCCAGGGACAACTCATGGAGCAGAACTTTTTTCAAGGACCCCTCAAAATCGCAGCAAAAATGTAACTATATAAGATTATAGCCATTTGCTCTTTCAGATGCTTTTAAACTACTACTACTACTAAATACTACAACAATTTTAAAAAGGCATGTTGTTGCATTTGGCAAAACTTGACAGTGCAGGTGCAGTTAATGCCAATACCTTAGGAAATTGTTTTGACAGACTGATGTAATCATTCATCATGTCGGCTAATTTCGCACTAATGTAATGCTGGTGGGAGTAATGAGCACAATGCGTTTGGGCTCTGTACTGATCTCTAGTATTTTTCTCCCCATAAGACAAGTTTATACTTTGTAGCAAACCTTTTCACGGACCCCCTGGCAACATGTTGCAGACCCCAGTTTTAGAAAAAATGGTCTAAGGGGGCCGACGTTGACAATGTTTAGGTCTATTCCCACCGGATAGCTTGGTAGCATTGTTACATGTCTAGCATGACAGCTAACTCCAAGTAGCAGCAATTTGTTTCAATTTTCTTTCCAACTGCCAGTACTCAAGGACCTCTAAGAACTGGACTCCAAGTTGAAACTGGCCAGAGCCCTCATTTTAACCACACTGGATGGTGTTCATTTATATACACTTGATTATATTTCTACATATTCCTCGTCATTTCAGCGTTTATGTAAGGTACATTGAATTGCCTCTATGTATATTAAGTGTGATATGAATAAACCATTAAAAAATGTATTCTAAATGTCTTTGCCATAAATATTGAGAAGTCGAACTGGCTTTAGGGCTTTTTAAAGTACCAATAAAAAGAAAGATGTCAGAATATCTTGAGATTAAAATGATATGAAACCCCCTTTCATGACCTCAGCTCCTATTTTGTCAGCACTGAGGGTACAGTGTTTGGAGTAAAATTCAATGATTTCTTAAATATAAGTTGCACCAAAAACTGCAGGTCAGTGTTTTGGGCCAACTTAAAAAAAAAAAAAAAAAATGACCCGACAAATTTACTGCAGCCATGTGTTAACCGCAACCACGCATTCACTGCAATGCTCATAATAAAACAGAATCAGATCATGACGGAACGAGAGAGTAGACTGACAGAGAGAGACGCATTCCCATGTATAGCGCTCCCCTGTGCATTTACTACATTGCTGAGGAGATTATGCAAAATCAAGCTATTAACCTCTTAGTCAGGAAAATAGTCAGGAAACTATGGCAAAACGCATTTATAATTACAAATTAATTTTATGTTCAATGTTCTTTTATGTCGACCGTCTATTTTTTATATAACTGATATTTAAAGGTTTTATGATAGCGCCAACTACCATGGTATCATGCTAAAGGTATAGCCTACTTCTACTACTGCAACAACACTACACTGTTTATATTCCAGTTTGCCAAACAAAATAGCAGGAAAAGTGTGGGACTGTGACAGAACAGCCTCTATTAACAATAAAACAAAAACTTTTAACTGCTGTATTAATAGGTTGACTGGTATTAGGCTTCATCGACCTAATGCTGCTTAGACGGTCAATTTTAGGCCCCTGACCACTGACTTCCTTTCAACAAAATCACTGCACAACCTTAATACCTCAAAGCAAGCTGAAATTCCTCACACAGACCCACAGTCCCTTAATGTGCAATATTCAGCCTCTGCTGCACCATGATAGCCAATAAAGGTGGATTGCCTCCTGTAAAAATCCCTAATAATGCTTCACAAATATTTGCCTTTATGTTCCATAGGAGACTGCTTTCAATTGACGGAATCACTCTTATTGGTTCCCTGCTATGTGTTAGATTTACATTGCATTTAGTCAGCTGATTGTTCTTTGTTTAAGAGGCTGCAGGCACAGGCCTCTTTCAATGCAGCTTCTGGTCCACTTCTCTCCATGCCACACATTTGAAGGCAAGGATGGGCATGGTGGGAATACAACTGACTACAAAACAGCTGCTTCAACTTCCTGAATGGTCAAAGGCATCTGGAGTGTCACTGGTGGGGTATTTTATTAAACGTCTTTTCTCTTCTTGTTGAATTTGGCCAGCTCAAAAATGAATGTTTTACTTCCTCTCGCATACTTTCAGAGGGGCTCTTGTATTTTGGTGAAGACACTCAAGATGCTCAAGTGTTACAGAAGCCATTTTTCCTGAAATATTATGGAACACATCACATTAGTGCTAGTCTCCACGAGTACAAGCAAATTAGTTGTGGAAAGCACCGTGTATTTCTCAAGCAACAGACACACAAACAGGGCACTAAGGTGCAGCCAATTTGGGCGCGCAACCAAAAATCTGTCCAGTTAACTGGATGCACATAAAATTATGACAATGACTTGAGTTACCAAATGTATGAACCCCAAATTTTCGAGTCGTTCTCGCACTTTCACTTTCCACTTCTTGCTCTGAAGATCTGTCTATACTCTTCCTCTGGTCAGATCTGACCTTGACCTCTGAGCCCTACTATTGCATTGAGCCTAAATTTTGGGTGTGCCTAAATTATGTGTTGGTGTATTTAAATGAAAAAGGTTAGGTGCCCCAATGCTACCAATTTAAAAAGTTAGTGTGGAGCCTTAAGAAGACTCAATGGAGAGCAGTAGAAAAGCTAAGGAGGTGAGGTTGGGCAGATAGTGAGCATCAGAATACTGAGGATTCTGACTCTGGGTTTTAGCACACTACCAGCACTCCATAATGCCATTAAATCCTTGAGTTTTGGCACGGAGCAAAGAGCAACTTGGGTGAGGGGCAAAGAAGGATAAATGCATGCGGGGCACACACGTGCACACGCACACACACAGACACCACGCACACACACAGACACCATAAACACACAGTTAGTTTTAGAGAGCAACGCTGTCCTCTTCTGGCTACAAAGGGGACCTGCAGGATTCCTGCCTGATATATTGCTCTGCAGGTGCATGATAAGTCCTGGACTCGTGGAAATCCATTTTTTTGAACAATTTACGCATGATAGCGCATAGCTTACATCTGCGGCAAGATCCCCACAAGACACACAATTTGAATTGAAAATGGGTAATCATGGTGGCTCTAGCCCACTACTCAAGATGAGACCCTCCTCATTCATAACAAAAAATCTACACATACCACAAAGGCTATTTGTTTCAGCATCTCATCAAGACTTATTATACAGTGGTGATCATTCTGTGTGGTGAGTGGCCCTCTCCCATGTCCAACACGTCATCAATTACACATTAAATATGCCCTGGTGCTGATTGGGGCAGCCCTGCATGATTACAGCCATATAATGAGATTTATGGGTTTTAATTAGCAGGACATGCACATCTATTGTTATGCAATTCTCTCCACACACACACAAATGCCCACATGCACACACACACACACACACATAAATATACTGACACAAACAAAGCAACATTAATCACTTCACACATAAGAGTATGTGTGTACATACACGCACACGCACACACCACATGCCAAGACAAGGATTACTGAATGACTAAAAGACATGGTCACACTTCCCAAGAAGCACATTAGCTACCAGCAATGTGTGTGTGTGTATGTGTGTGTGTGTGTGTGAGACAGATATCTGAATATTCTCCCATATGTCACTGTGTGTGTAATTTCTGAATTATGTCCTCAATGTGACTGTGAGTGGAGAAATTGTGTGTGTGTGTGTGTGTGTGTGTGTGTGTGTGTGTGTGTGTGTGTGTGTGATTTCAAAATACTCTCCTCCATGTATGTGTGTGAGTAGAGAAATATTTATTTCTGTGTGTGTGTGTGTGTTACCTCCATGTTCTGTGTGCTGAACAGGTAGCTGGCCATTAGCTGCAGAGCCTCTGCATTGGCAGGATCATACTCCAGGGCTTTGGTTATGGCCTCTTTACACTTGTCTGCTGCTGCCTCCTCCATACTGATCACACACACACACACACACACACACACACACACACACACACACACACACACACACACACACACACACACACACACACACACACACACACATATATATATAAAACAGAAAACACTTATGAACAGTAAAACTGATTATAACAATTTTAGCTTGCTTTGAATTTGCCAGCAGCAAGGTTACTCACTTTGTAACTTGCCTGCTTGAACACCACTTTCAATCAACATTTACAGGATCAATCTTAATTTACATCACTGCCGCTACCCTTCCAAAGCTGTTTAATGCCAAACACACCTGTCAATTAATGACACAGAAATTTCCTTGACTGTGTCAGTATTGATTCATTTCAGGCTGCCTCTTCATGAACACACTCAATCTAGCCATTTCTATCTCTCTCTCTCACACACACACACACACACACACACACACACACATACAAATGCAATTTCAGCATAATGTTCAATCAACTTGAGAAATGTTGCATTTATTGTTGAATTATTAGGAGGATGTGAATTGCATTAATACAAATGTGTCTTTGTAGCATGGAAATGGGCATGACGACTTCTGTTTTTACAGTTAGGGATGAGAAGTTTAGTTTTTTATGTATATATTAGCATATATGTATAAGTTCAATATTTTATATATATATATATATATTATATATATAATTTCAGTAAAATTTAAATCGACAATAGCTTTGTGAATGTTATTATGCCATTAAATTGCCGTTTTTATCAGCCAAATACGAGCTAGACCTTCAATATCACATTCGTTTTTTTGTTTGCCGATGGCAACGGTTGCTAAGGCAAGAAGAGTTTTGGGTATGGCTTTTTATGAATCCAGTATTCAAAAAGCATTATAAATATTTTACAACTAATGACATTAGTATTCATAACTCTTCATACATTCTCATGGCTGAACTCGAGGGGCATCATAATGTTATCAAACAAGCCTTTACAACTTCAAGTGTCACAAAGCCTTGTAAGTAAGGATGCACCAATCTGACTTTTTTAGTTCCAGATACCGTTTCCGATACATGGGTTTTGCATACTGGACGATACCCGATACCGAGCTGATATCCCCAATGAATTAATTGATAGGCCTCATCCTCAGCTGTAATTGCCCTACTGGGCATTATTTAACAAGCCAAGACAGAACAGAACAAAATGACAGAGATATCGGATCATCTAATATCGGATCAGTGCATTTATGGAGCAATTATGTGTTCATCTCACTTTACTTAGAGCATGCACTGAGCGCTTGGAATTGGATTTATACAGGGACAATTAACAAATGTAAGCTTTATAATGCTTTGTAACACTTCAAGTTGTACAAGCTCATATGATAACATTATAATACCTTATGAGTACAGACATTAGAATGTATAAACAGTTATGAACATTAATGTCATTAGTTATAAGGCTTTATAAATGCATTATAAGCCTTTATGAACGTTTTTAAAATGCTTTATGAATACTTTATGAAAACCAAATCTTGTCTTTAAACCAATGGTATTATTAACTCTAGCCCAAATGTTTGGAAATAGCAAATACAGTTGTAGGCTCTACTCCATTACGAATAATGACAGAGTCATCACATGTATTCAATGTTACAGAAGGTTCCGCAAAATGTGTCAGGATTACGGTGAAATGTTCATCAATAGGCTCAGGACTCTGATGTGGGGTAGTCTGGACTTCATTTGATGGCACATAACACAACCACAAAGCAAAGGGCTATGCAGACCTCGATGCTGGAATGCAGAAGTCGATGCTGTGTTGGGAACCACAGACATTTCTATCAACCCCAATTAAACAGATTCTACAAGTGAGCCCACGAACAATCTCAAGCTCTTCCAGAATCATTGCAGTCTGACTGCAGATGCCAAACCCAGGCATTTTAAGCCGGTAAATGCCATCGGGCTTAATGGCATTTAGTGTCAGCAGTGCTTGATTGAATCCCAAATTAATTCCCGTCGGAATTCTGCCCTAGAGTTTCCAATCAGGCCCGCTTGCTTCGGCCTCGTTCACCACGGTGATGGGTTGGTCATCTCCTGTTCCAATCAATACTTCATTAGAGTAGGAAATGCTTACACACGGCTAAATCAACTTCGCCCCGACGAAGCCAAAGAAAATAGGGGGGTAACTTTCAAAGTTTTCCATTTCTCCCTCCATGCCTACTGATCTGGCAAACAATTTCCCTTCTTGCATGACTGCCTCGCTCTCCTTCACCACTCTTTCTTTTTCTCTCCTTCTCTTTCTCGCTCTCTCTCTATATCTCCCACTCTAGCTGTATCTCTCTCCTCCCCACTCTCTTTCTCTTATTCTCTCTCCATATCTTGGTCCCTTCCTGACTGTATCTCTCTCCCTCACTCACCCTCTCTGTCTATTGCTATCTCTCTCTCTCTCACTCTAACTCTCTCTGTGTCTATTCCTCTCTCTCTCTCTCTCTCTGGGCCAGGTGCAGAGAAGAACCGAACCATTACATTAATGACGGCAAACTGTGCACACATCAAACAATGACTCTGTAAGTGCGGCAAAGCGCCCTGCCCTTGGCTCTGACCTTCACCCCATGGCCTGCTGCTCTCTGAGCAGATGTCCCCTCTAATGAGCCATCGCTGCATCTAACTAAAACACTTAGCCAGGGCTTTTTTTTTCTTTTTCGTTTTTAACTCATGGGTCCTGGGTTACTTGTCAAGTGCCATTGTGCCAAAATGCCTCTGCTTGTGAATGGAATCTCACAGCAAAATGACTGGAAGCATCTCATAAATGCAATAACCGTCTCATCAGATTGCTTACCTTGGGGCCTGCTCTGAACGAAATCATTTTATTGCTGTGATAAAATTTCAGTCTTGGAAGCATTTAGATTCTTTCACACAAAAGAGATAAACTGCCAGAGGAATTTAAGGAAGGGCTTCCAACCATTGTGAAACAGAGCAAACACAGGTTAGAGGAGAACTCTAGCACAACTGAACCTACTGTTTGAGGTCTTAGCATACTGTCACTTGTCAGTTACTCTTCTTTCAGATCTCATTATGCCATCCTTAAACTGAGCTTGGGAAAAAGGCCTTTATGTGTTCAGTTCTATCAGGAGCCTAAAGAACAAGTTCAAACTAATACAAGCCGACAGCAGCCAGAACGCATAAAAGCGAACTCTGTAAGGTTAGCCTGATGATCTGATGGCTATCCCAAAACTGGTGCTGCTGCTCATCTAAGCAAGAATTACTCAGACACTAACATGTTTGAACGGTGTTACTAACAGGGCAGTTATCAGAGGTGTTTATCATGTTATTCTGTATAAGCAGGTCTAAAATGGCAGCGAACCATACCTGATGTGGCCCAGTGTTGGCACGACCGATGGGTACGACTTCATCAAACCAGCTACTCTCATTTAACTGGGGCCTTCTCAGCACCTGTGGGTGTACGCTCAGTCGTCCTCGAATAGTTTTAAAACCATCAGCACATAAAGTTGCTATACAATTCATGTCATACAGGACAAGTCACTGTTTGTAGAGGTAGGAGAATTGTAGTCCATCTGTTTTTATTCCGGTTGGCACTGTTGTTTGCATGAAACACTGATCACAGGCCGATGCCAACTAGACACCCAGAATAACGTAACTGCCCTGTTCGTAACACTGTTCAAGCACGTTTGGCTTGTGTCTTGTAATACATACAAACACCTTGTGGATGTGTGACAAAGTCAAACTGAATAGTTAAGAGTGGGTATAGAAAGTCATTCCATAGATCTGTAATGAAATCTTGCGTCAAAAAATATATATTCTAAAGATCTGGCCTGAGAAATCCTAATTGGTTTCATTTGTGAAAAGACTATCTCAAGATTTCAAACACATTCAAGCAAAAAGCATAAAGTATAAAGGGGTTTCCTTTGGGGGTTGCCAAGCAAGTGAGAATAATAACTAATTAAGCGACTGTCTGCTCACCCGTGCATTTAGAGTTCTACACCTGTTATCTCCACGTGAAATTCTCCAGTCAGAGCAACAGTGACCTCAGGCACCCTGCAAATTTCACTCATAAAAGGCTTTCCTAAAACCACAGGAGAGCTGAATGCCCGAAGCAAGAAAAATAAAGACAGCTCTCTGTTTGCATGTGTGCTGTTTTCTGCATGATATGTGTGAGTATGTGCATATGTGTGCATGCAAATCTGTGCATGTATGTGTCCAACAGTCTGCAGGGCTCACCAGAGGTCTGTGAAGTAAATCTCTGCCACAGAACAGAAGGCTACAGAAACGTCTTTTCCTGACACAGCTGGCCCACCTTCTTCAGCCACAGCTGATGCCCCCTCAGTGCAGGCAGTCTAGAAGAGAAAACAAGTTAGATTTTTAATATTCCTTTACATTAAGTTAAGTTAGGTACACTTGCAATAATTCACATATGGGAGTGAGCACAAAAAAAATATGTGCTTGTTTTGCGGTTCTAACAATGAAATGACAAATCATTTTGAAGAAGGGCACTGTGGCACAACAGGTTGCAGTACCTAACCCGTGCCACGCTTGGGTCTAAATGCCTATGGTCACAAAGCTTCAAATCTGACCTGCAGCCATTTTCTCAACCCAACACAACTCCATCTGTCTCTCTAGGCCCTTTCACACTGATGGGTGTCCACTCGACCCGCCAATTGACCCGCCTCGGACCTTAGTATCAAAGCTGTGGCGTGTTAAGGTAAGCCAAATTCGACCCGGGGTTAACTGGGTGACAACCATCCATCACCAGAGCAACCTTCCATTTAAAAATGCTTTTGCTGAGGAAGTGTATGCATGTCAGTGTCATCCTAACTGTTGTTTCATAGTATTCTTAGGCTACTGAGGCCTTTACATTTACACTGGCTAGCTGGCTACACTGGCTAGCACTGGTAGAAGTTTGTTGGTTGGAGGCTACCTTCGAAAACCTGAATGAGCTAATGAGCTTCATGTCAAGGGATATTGGCAATATGGCAAGCAAAA
Organism: Tenualosa ilisha; assembly: GCA_015244755.2. NCBI lineage: Eukaryota > Metazoa > Chordata > Actinopteri > Clupeiformes > Clupeidae > Tenualosa > Tenualosa ilisha. The sequence continues at coordinate 1,992,821 of PYXC01001172.1, read as the reverse complement.
CTAACTGTTTGTCCAACGTTGTACAGCTAGCACACATAACGCTAGCACCTACAGCAGACAAAAAATATTGCTTAACCTTACCTTACATGACCCAGCTTTATCAGTAATCCACATTCATCTTAAGTCCACCACTACCAGTATTTAAGTCACAGAGACACAGGCTACAGACCAGTGGATTGCTTGGCTAAGAGATTTGTTTATTCTATTGAAAGTATAAGGTTATAAAGTCTATACAGCTCTACAGAGCTCCCTCTGCTGCTGCGCAACTCTCCTAATTCCTCTAATACACAAGAACTCGGTTTAGGCATATAATACACCTTGCTTTCACATTGCTTGACCTGTGATGAAGGAAATTTCGGCCCCCAGAATGTAGCGGGTTCCAGTGTGAAAAGGCCTTCTTTCTCTCCCTCCCTCCCTCTCTCTCTCTCTCTCTTGACTGGCTGAAAAGAGGCAAAGTGAAAAGTCCACAAAACATCAAAAAAAGAAAGAAAACCTGCTGGTAATTTTGGGTCAGTTCTATAACAGACTTGGCTCCTTGTGATTCCATCAGGAAGAGCAAATGGGGGAAAATGGTCACTAATGCAATCAAAGTCAGCAAAAGGAAGAAAGTGTTCAACTGTGAAGCCATTACCCTGGTGCCGCCATCAAAACCTAATGGATTTACTCATGTTCCATAAAAATCTATAAAGCCTAATGGAACAAGCGTCATAAGCCTCTGTGTGGGGATTGTTAATGACCATAAAGTGGATGCTGTCTAGGTTTATCAACCATTCTCAACTTGCTGATGTCTGTGTTTCTGCATCAATTCTGACCAGGTCATACGACAACATAGGGCAAGCAAAAAATAAATAATTAAAAAAGATAATGAGGTAATAAAAGAAAGAAAGAATGAAAACTCCATCCAGCCATCTTTATCGTATCATTTAGAAATCTCTCAACATCTTAAGCTTGGGAAGTCATGAGAGCACATTTCACTTTAGAGCTCTTCTTGTCGTTCTTCCCATTTACATAGAAATCAACCTCTGTCACTTTCAAAGTTGAAGCTTTTTTTTTATTCTTAATTCTGAAACTTTTAGGTGTAAAAGTAAATTTCCCTTAGGCTGTGAGCAACTGATGGTCCAAGGTCCCATTTTAGTCTTGTTTAAACCCACCAATGGCACAAGAGCATCAAACTTGCTCTTGTATTCCCCCCCGCTAGTATGAGCTGTATATATATATATACATCGATTTAAAAATTCACTTAATCTACAGTAAATTAAGCTCGATGATGAATCGTACAATAACGTATTGGCTGCAATAACTCTCAGCAGCCACTGTGTCTTGCAAGCCTGCAAGCACAGTGAGGTGCAGAGCAGTGCTGTCAGGAAGCATATGGAGAGTGGAACGATCTGTATTGTTTGGCTCTGTTCTCCCACTATATGGTAAGTAACAATAATAACTGTGAGATCACAGCCAGACAAGGGTTCATCCAAAGTTACATTTAGCCTGCGTACAATTAAAATATATGGCTAATTGCTACCCAGGGGAACAAGATTAGATGTACATTAAGGATAGATGTTTGTATGTGTGTCAGACAGGCAAGCTGCTAGCCCAGATTAGCTCTTTGTTGAAATTATGCACATATGAAAACCTCCCAAAAATGTCTACGTGGGTTGTTTGTTTTCATGTAACAGAAGATGGGACGTGAATTATGAGTGCTGGTCTGATGATACCCATTGCTCAAATTTCAAAGGCCAAGCTGCCCAAAACATGTGCAAGAAAATATGCATACATCCACACAAGCAGATGTCATTGCTAGACAAAAAAAACACTTCTTACAGAGGTCTGACAATAGCAAGGGACGCGTCAGCCTGTTATGAAACAACAACTGCTGTTTCCGGCCAATTCATTTGTTCCTCATATGGGGAAGCTTTGAAGACTAGCCTGTCTGTACTAATGGAACAGGGACTAATGACGGGGGGAGATCGAAGAGCCCACAGCCGCCAGAACGGTGATTGGGCCCCACAAACAAGACAGATAACCATTTCAGACAAGTAGCCATCACTGGCTCCAGCAATCTGTGGCAAAGACCAAAACAATTACTGACAGGTGAAGTGAAGCTAAAGCGAGAATGACGTGAGGCTGCCGACGTGAAGCACAGCAAGAAAAGTTGCTGTGCTTTCCCAACACAGACAAACAATACAAACCAGAAAATCTACATGCAGTCTATGATACTGGTGAAAAAATATTTGATCTAAAGCAAGGTAAGGTGATGCATTATGTAACAAGTACCTCTTATAGCACATTAATACCATCAACTATTCTGTAACAAATTGTGTAATAATCACCCACTTGATGGAATTTTGTGTACATACAGACACACAGACCTCTACACGTGTAATAATAACTGCCTGTTGGCAGTTTATCATAACAAGCATTTCCTGGTACACATGCATTAAGTGCATTCACATCCATGCACATCCATGTACAAAGCAAGTCCAAGATAGAAATTCTTGCTACAGAGTGTTACACCAGACCTCTCAAGGGAGCTGGATTAGCTGTTCCCGGTGTTTCTGTCTTTACAGTAAACGTAGCAGAGGTAGTCTAGTCTAGTTTTTTACACTTTCTGCTTACAATCTCATACATCAGAATAGTACAGGAATAATCGGTGCAATACAGAGCTACCCTAAATTGCAACCAAGAGGAAATCATCTACACAACACTACAACAATGGAAATGAGACACAGAGCTTTTACAACCTCCCATTATTAAGACCTGTGGCAGGCAAAGAAAGTATTCCTTGATGTTAACAAGGAGAACACTGACCCCTTTTGATGAGCATGTGTATTACATCACTGAAACAGGTCTCAATGATGCAGACTGTAAAGCAACGGGAAACATACTCCTAAAAATGCTCCCAAAACAATGCTTTTCTACAAATACCATATCATGTATTTCCTTATTGCCTTAGACCATTCATAGACACAAATGGCTCTTAAATGTACATTATTTCTAGTCACATGCAAAATGATTAGACAATAGATGATTAGATCCAAAATGATTAGGTGCTGTGAGGACTACTTCTCATACACTACCATCATTCTTAGCATAGAACATGTGTGATAATGCACAGTACTCACACTGGGATCCTGTGCATTCAGAGTGCTGATCATGATCTCAATGCCCTTGGTGAAGTAGCTGATGGCCTCCTGGCCTGTGTGGATCTGTCCGAGGTACATGTATTTACTATGGCCCTGCTCTGGGCTCAGCTCCACCGCCTTCAGAAACACCTGCACAGCAGTCAAGGAGCTACACAAGATACATATTTATCTAGAGAACATACTGTACACTGAGAACAATTACACTGCCCTTTATGCAATCCTAGCATCGACAACAAGTATCACAGGAAGACTGTAATACCACATCTCTATCTTCATTTAGAAAAAAGTTAACTTATGCCAAACTTGTCAAAGCTTGTATTTCTCACATCTGCAAAGAGAGATCAAGTAACCTTAGATTTAGACACACACAGCACTGCACAGCACAGAACTTCTGCCACATGACGAGCATTTGGAAGTCTACCAAATTGTGTGTGGACAGGCAGCAATCAATAAAATCATTGCATGTAAGGTGTTCTATAGTGACAGGTTTATTGCCAAGCAGCAGGAAAAACCACTGGCATGAATTACCATGGGTACAGTCTGAGCCAGGCGTAACACTGTCGAGGCCCCGACGGCTCAATCTAATGCAAAAAGCCACACTCCAGAAGTGAGTACCAGTCTGTGATCACAGTTGTCAGGGTGACCATGGGCTGTACTCTGCCTCTAACTGACTCACTCACTCAAGAAAATAAGTTAAAGATTTATTCAAGAAGGAATTCTTTGTGTAAAACATCACGAGCCGTGTATCACTGGTCCCCAAAAAGGTCTGTTTATGTCCATTACTAAGCAGACCAAGGAAGGTAATCAAGTAAGGTATGTCAAAATATCACCAATAGTTCATAATATGCATCTGGCACACCTCTGCACTTCAAAACTGTCAACAATTGCAACACCTGCTCAATCTGTCCTCTACTTTGGAGGCTCAAGAACCACAGCTACTTGTTGCTTTGTGAAAAGCAGCAGATCAGAGGATACTTGCTTGGCCCTGTCCACCTCGCCAAGCTCGGCACAAATGTTCCCCATCATATCCAGAACCTCCAGGTTAGCAGGCTCGATGTCCAGGGCACGCTGACAGAATAGACGGGCCATTGAAAAGTCGAAGTTGTCCATGCTTTCCTCTGTCTGTGGGGTGACGTGGGGAGCAAATGACAACACAAATGTTTTCTCGGTTACAGAAGGAATGATATTGATAATGATGATCAAATTAAATGTTTGGGCCTTTTTAATGAGGTCCACTAACTGACAGGTTACCTTTTCCAACAACTGTTCAACGGTGTACTTTTCTGAAGTTTTCTTCTTTGCTTTTTCGTGCATCTTCATTTTCATGCGGTCCTGTGCTGTCAATGCCACCATCCCAGCACCTACTGTAGTCGTTCAACATACAGTATTATACAACTTGCATGAGTAAAAATGGGTAACAGTTAGCCAATTCCGCTAACTAGCAGCATTGCCATTAGCCTATATATATTCCCAGAGATCACAAAGTTAATTTTCAAATCGATCAAGTCAAGTTTCAACAAATGATACCAATGCATTCTCTCGTCTTGTGTAACGTTAGCTCATCCGACAAGCTGACAGGCCAAAGAAGTGTTTTTGGTTAGCCATAGCGGCAATGATTTTGACAAACCTCCATTAGAACGTGTCTTTTTGGGCTTGTTCTTCTTTTTGCTCTTCGCTTGACCTCCCATGGTTTCAACTACTTATTATGTTTTGTGTGGCCAAGTGAAAAAAAATGTATATGAGACCGAACTTAGGAAAATGCGACTTCTGACAGCTTAGTTTGTTTAATCTTCACTGTCTTGCACTGTGTAGTACATACACCACAGGCGTGCACTAATACACGTGTGACTCTTCTCTTACGAAGTCAATAGAGGGACAATCCGAACGCTCAGCGATATCTGCTCCGCCTATCCTCTTTCTCTGATTTCTTGTATTTGTGACTAGTGACAAGTATTACCACTATGCTCATATTAGTAACTTTGTAAATAACATCATAGTTTACACCTTCCAGTCAATCAAGTTCTAAACCCCCTAAATTGCAAGACATTGCAGCATTATTAGGCGAATCAAGGATCTCGCAGCACTGCACTGCACAGTGGTGCGTGATCTTGAATTCGCCTAATAATGATGCAGTGTCTTGCGATTTAGGGGGTTTAGTATCTAAGTGTTTAGTATATAAGTGAAAGGAAGGTGTCAATTATGATGTTATTTATAAAGTATGGGGTGAGACAAATACTAGTCATTCTTTATCACCATAGCAATTTCACACAGGACTCACTTCAGGAATCACATCTCACTTCACTGACAAGTGTCATCAGCTGCACGAGCACATTTAAAGTTTTGATGCCGCTCATAAACATTGCCGTTAATGACATAGCTTTAATCCCTTAATTTCTTGGACATGATGTAACAAGGTCTATATGAGAGTGGTAATGTTTACGTAACATCATAGTTATGTAAGACATACTCAAGCCTCTGTTGTCTCACATGACAACTACTTGCCATTGATAATACCACTCTGAAAAGACTAAAATCATCTTTCTTGCATTTAAAGGCTTTTATGGAAAAGAAGGCGGGAAGGTTGTGTGAAAGAAAGATGCTCACATGAGTGACCCTCAACAAAACCAATAGTAGACCTTTAAAATGACTCGCCCTCGTTACATCACTGGAACGTTCTGGATTTGGACCAATCGCTTTGTTAGATTTCTGTTGAGCGCACGTTTGTAGTGGCTATAGTAAATAAACCGACTGGATGGAAGTGAGTCAGCTTACATTAGCCGGCGATTGTAATATATTTTTAAAGTTACCTGTCAATGAATCTGTTTGACTGGTCTTACAAAAACCCGTGATGCTTTAAGGTTTATTTTGTTGCAGCTTACAGCTGGTACAGACATCAGGATATTGCTTGATACACAGCCAGCTAACGTTAGCTAGCAGGGTAGGTTCGTTGCTTGCTAAGATCACGTCAACTGGCTTTTCCAGGATTGGGGTGGAATTATCAAGTAAGTTAAATCACATTATGACTAGCTGCTGCGTGGTTTATGAGGGCAATGTCATCTTACGCCAACATTAATTGAGTACCTAAAATATATAGTACCATACATAGTGTTTTACTCACACCGTTTAGCTAACTATCCTTTGCTAACATTAACTTAGCTGACGAAAATTAGCTTGTGTAGTTAATGGTAACGTTATTTAATCTTATTCCTTAGAAGTGGACGTGTTGGAGTTGTCGTGTCAAATTAACTTTAGCTTGTAAATGTAATTTACTTGTAGCTGTTGCAGTACGAATACTTTGACATATGTAACGTTAAGTTATTAACGAACCAGTTAGCTCCACTACACTTCCCCATACATTGGTCAATGAATTACCTAGCTGTTAGCCACCACCTTAGTGGCCATTAGCAGGCTAACGTTAGCTGGCTAATTACATTTTGGCATTGAGGGTACCTTGTATTTTGTCTGTATATTTCTCTAATGCATTGACATCAGCTATCGCAGACGGCTACTATTATTTGCTCATCTCCGTGGCAAATGCCACCTGCTTCATTAAGAGAAACAAAGCTGAAAATCAACTGCCAAGCCACCCAGCTAGTGCAAGTAAGCTAGCTAGACACCATAGACCCTACCGACAGCTCTTAGGAGCCTTGTATCCAGCCACGGATCTGCATGTGCAGTTTGGAATCTCAGTGACACTACATCTAAGTTGCAATCCGACTTCATCGAAATGTCAGAGTTTAGTCAAGAAGTAGTGGACTTGGTGTGGGGCAGACCGAGCAGCGGCGGGATGTCGCCATCCCTTTTTAGGAGATGGACTCAAGGTAAGTGGCCAGTGGATGTAAGGCAACACTAGCATACTATTATGAGAAAGCGGTGAAAGTGCGCTATCACGTAGTCTCTGATACGAGTGACAAGTGAATGTCTTCCCGTCAAGGTTTCGTTTTCAGCGAAACGGAACGCACAGCTCTGGAGCAGTTTGAAGGCGGTCCGTGCGCAATTATTGCACCTGTGCAGGTGAGTGGAATCTTTTTGCCAGTCTGCATGATTTCCGTTTCATTATTGGAGAACATTATAGTTTAAAATGTTTATGTTGTGTTGTAGTTGATATTAATGATAGGCATTGTGAATGAAAGGTATGAAAGTATTTGTTGGTATAAAACATTTGTATTGTTATTTTCATCACCAAATACCTATTGGATATTACAATTAACACACAATGAAGATTAAAGGTGAGCAGAAAACTGGACCAAAGTTCAGAGAAGTTCAGAGTTCAGAGTTCAGCTGACTTGGATTACCTTATTAAGCAGAAGAACTACTTAACAGCCAACTAACAACATTTCTAGGTTTTATATTTCACTATCATAGCTGAAATAGTTGTAAACTGTAGCTGGTAGTTTGTGTCCAGTGCAAAACATTTTCTACGGATATGTTGGCACAATCAGTCATACTAAAATAATGTTAACAGTCACACCACACATGCTGTATACAAATATTTAACACCATACTCAGAGTGAAAAATACGCAGTTTTGTTATTGGAAGTATACACAGTATGTATTGACAGTTGCCAAGAAACTTTTTTTAAATGGACATAGGTTAAAAAATGTATGACCCGTTAGTCAAACTGCATGCCCCTTTTGTGAAACTATCCATAAATGAGTGCTGTGCCAGCTCTGGTCTAGACACAAGTCATTTTAAAGCCATTTTAATTGATGGTTTTATGATTTTGCTTGTTGATGATTGCCGGGAACCTGCAGTGTTCCTTTATTAAGGTGTTTGAATTGATTCCAGCTTATCTGTCATTGGGTCATTTTGACCAATTGATGTCAGTATTTCCTTGTTTTGATACATGCACTGATGGATAGCACATGCTTTTATTGCCTGAAAACACTTTTGTTTTATAGGCATTCCTGCTGAAAAATCTACTATTTAACTCTGAGATCTCAAACTGGAGAGAGCTCTCAGGTAAGTCTAGTACCATTCTTCTTATATATATACTTATATAGGTAGCATAAGAACACTTTCACTCATGCACAACATATTTGTTGCATGCAACCGGGAACCCATGCTAAATATAGCCTTGCAGCTTTGTCATCTGCAGACAGAGTAATGACCATTGTAATGCTGATGTCTACACTTGTTATTGCACTGGCTAGACAGTAAGGCTGTCATCAGTAATGTGCACAGCAATGGATGTCAGCATCTCTCCCAGTGTTCTTGGCAATTTGTTGGTCAGTGCTGATGTACGTGTGTGTGTGTGTGTGTGTGTATATGTGTGTGTCACCGACTGGTGATTTGTTTTGGTTTTTATTGGGTGTGTACTTTTGTGTTTACAGAGTAGGAGGATGTGTAATCAGTAGTTTTCAAACACTAGTTCCCCTGATGTAACATATAATCAGTAGTTCCTGTTAAAAATCCATTTGAACATACAACTTGCTTTGTGTAAATATATAAATATTTTGACACTGTGTTTTTGTGTCACACAAAGCCTTCACTATGGCCAGTGTTGTCTGGGTCACAGTTGTTATGTCATGATGATGATCTAGAATGGAGACTCATTTTGCACTGCAGAATGAAAGCAAAACATTACGGACCTTTAGTTTGTAATGTTTAAGACATATCTTTAATTCCTTGCGTACCTCACTCTTTTATGGCATGTGATACTACAACCATAATCGAATATGTTTCCTAGATTATACAGTACAGTGCATCTCTCTCTCTGTCTATCCATCCAAGCTTCTCATCTTCCGTGTGTTTACTGCATTTGTCTTCATGTTGTGCTCATATACTGTGCCCTCCCCCCGGCCTGTTAGATGAGCAGCAGAAGTCTTTGCTGTGCACCACGCTGAGTGAGCTGCTGGAGTCGGCGTGCCAGAACTCGAGCCACACCTACAGCCTGGCCGTGTGGTCACGGGGCAAGAGCACAGATGAGCAGGGCGACATGCCCACAGACATTGCCGATGGACAGCCAGACGCCACCCAGACAGAGAACTCCGACCCAGTGCCAGCAAACAGGCCACAGCCGGAGGCTGTGCCCAGCCAGTCCTCTGAGCAGCAGCTTCCCAGTGAGCACTGTTTATTTGACAAACTGACAAACATACATACATACACACATATTCACACACGTAATATTTACAGGTTTGCATGCTGTATCCATTCTTTGACACACACACACACACGTGTACAAATTTTTCATTCACACAGACATGCACACATACTGGTGATGCAAGGTCAGACATGAACTCACAAGCTGCGTGTATTTGCTAGTGCTTTTAATGCATGTCTCTCTCTCACCCACACACACACACACACAAACACACACTTATGTGTTAAACAGGTGCTTTTGCACCTGTGCATGCATTACAAATGTTTTTTTACGTTTGAAAATATCACCAGCAGAGGAGACATAAACTGCTTGTTTTTCTGAAAGTAAAATTTGTAAATTGGTCTTAATCACTCATAATAATAGAGGTCCAAAATATTCCTCATGCATATGAAAAGAGAGGGTTGCTGTATTTAGTTTTTGTTTTTTAGTCAGCGCAACGATGGAATTTACATCAAATCATACAGCATGATTGTTTTCTTGGCTAACTAATGTTTTGACCCTTTTGTGTGCTAGGCTAATCTGTAGACTGATAGTGTAGTGCTTGGATGAGTTTTCTCTAATGCCTTGTATCATGTCTGTGTTATCTGACACTCTGTGTTTGCGTGAGTAGCTGCATTGGCTGCAGAGGATCTTGGCTTTGAGCGATTTCACTCCTTGATTCAGTAAGTGTTTAGATCTAACCCTATTCAACATTAATTACCGTGTAATAGAATATGTATAACAGCAGACCCCGTCATCAAATGATGGAACTGTCTTACAGTATTAAGTGCCTCCAGAATTTAAATGAATCATTTTAAAATGATTCACTGTCAGGTATGCTGATGTGTTTTCAACCATATGAATATGGAATAGGAATACCTAAGACCCTTTCACATAGACTACGGTTACATGCAGGGAACATTCCAGTTTTAAATGAAATATTGGCAGTATTTGGTTTGCACGTGAGTCGTGTAAACTCCTATTATCGATCATTATTTTCCGAATTTGGTTCTATTCCAGTTTCTAAAAACCTGAATAAACCCCCTGGTTTATGCCTGAATTAAACAGAATTCAGAATCATATATACACGTTAATCGGAAAATGCTCCTTCCGGGCGTTTTTTTGCAGATGGCCATTCTGTGTAATAGAACAGTTATAACAGCAGACCCCCAGTATCTTGCCCTAACCAAAATATTGACCTTATTCGGAATTCGATTTGCATGTAACCGTAGTCAATGATTGCAATGCTGTATACAGTAGACAAAAAAAACAGATAAACCTCTCTCGCTCGCCCTGAGGTTTGGCTGATTTTAAGGGCATGATTGGGCTGAGAGTTTTCCTTTTTCAATTATATTTTGTCACGACATAGATTACCGGTAATTAGATGGCAAAGATAAGTGCATGAAGCACTGTATTTGTGCCTTGTTAGTAGAAGTACTAATGTACATTTTTGTGTGTGTGTGTGTGCGTGTGTGTGTTCCCGTGCCTTTTCATAGCAAACGCATATTAAACTCGGTGTGTGAGCTCCGGGAAGCTGTGTCGTCTCTCTATGACAGCTGGAGGAACAAATTTGGAGTTCTCCTCTTTCTTTACTCAGTTATTCTCACCAAAGTAAGTCTCTGTGTCTGAGGGCTCTGTCTCTGTTGTGTCAGTGGGTTCTGCTTTAATCTGAGGTAGTCTGTTCTGCAGGCTCGTTGTCTTCTAGCATTGTTTCCCTCATCATATTGCAGCTGTGGTTAACTTTTATATGTGTCTAAATGAAAGAAGAATTCCCTGTAGTCTGTCTGATGTGTTACTTATCATTGTCTTGTGCCTCTCTCACTCTTTCTCTCTCTCTCTCTCTCTCTCTCTCTCTCTCTCTCTCTCTCTTGCTCTCACGTGCTGTGTGTGTAGGGGATAGAAAACATTCGAAATGAGATTGAGGACACTACTGAGCCACTCATAGACCCAGTGTATGGCCATGGCAGGTAAGAACCAGCAAAGAGAGCAGCTGTAGAGACATATAAGCTCTAAAAAGATATACTGTAAATAACAGTATGTAACCTGTGTTTCTCTGTCTCTTCCCACAGTCAGAGTTTGATCAACCTCCTGGTGTCTGGCCGTGCTGTGTCAAACGTATGGGATGGTGACAGGGAGTGTTCTGGAATGAGTAAGATTGCCTAACTATTCTGTAGACTGTAGAGCATGTCTTCATCAGTCCCTCCAGGATTTTGCACATTTTTTTTGCGATTTTGCTGTCAAAATGCCTGATTTTGCAGTCAAAATGCCTGATTTTGCGGCGGTATGTTCTTTAATTTTCCAAGGAACTTTTTATTACTTTAATCTCCATCTATTCAATTTTGATACCCTGAGGACGATATATCACACATACTGCATAAAAAATCCTTTCCTTTAGCATAGCACACCAGCGGGTTCCCATGCATCAAATCACATCTTGGAATGGTCTGCGCTGCACTATCAAGCTCAGTTATCCTTGTTTGTCTGAGCGCTAATACTGTAAATCCTCAGAAGCTGTGGAATAAGAATAAGTTGCCTATATAACCCTAGGGCTACACTGGAGATGTTACAGAAGCAATCAAGCTATGTCAAAATACATTTAGAGGACCAGTCTGTTTTTTGGAATGTTCACTGTGGTGTCGCATCTGGTGTTGCCATTTCCACTGAATAGAGTTAATTGTTAATTGAGGAAGTTAATTGTTATGGCAGATACGGCTTTGACTTAACACATCGATAATGTGTCCGGTGTAGCCTCCCTGTAAGAATGCAAAACAGTTTGTCCTCACACCTACTCAAGAAGAACAGGGCGCTGTCATGCTTAAGTGAGCCAGTAGATTTATTTAGATTTATTAACGCAACATCAATAAAGACAGGAGTAGTCATGAATGAGAGAACCTGCCATTACCAGAAGAGGTAAAATAGTTGAAATTCTAACATCAGGGGTCATATTTTTGATTTAAATTAAATTAATTTTTTTTTGGCGAATATGAAAATATCCAGTAGTCGCAAAATGTTGCAATAGGTTGATTTTGCGGGATTTTATGCAATTGCAAAAAAATGGAGGGACTGCTTCATTTAACTGAGGTTGAAATATATATTTTAGCTCGCCACCAGGGCGCAGTCTTGTTTTTAGCAAAATCAAAGCCAGAGCAAAATTAGTCCAACCATGTGTATAACATGTACCACATTGAACTGAATCATGTGGTGTTTAAGTCATACTGCAGGCCTATACAATATATGAAACCCATACTATATATGAAATCAGATGTTTACAAACACTTCTGAAAATGACACAAAAACGTATTTTCTTTACTGTCGAACTTTAAATCGAAGTAAATGTTTTATGTGTTAAGTCAGCAAATATTAGGTAACACTTTATTTGAAGGGGTCTACATGAAGGTGACACAAGTGTTATAAACATGACATGACACTGACATGTATTTAATGACAAAGTCATGAACATGAATTAAATGTCACTAATGTTCATGATGCATGTCATGTGATGCTTATAACAGGCTTGTGTCACCCTTATGTAGACCTCTTCAAATAAAGTGTTACCAGATGTTACCCTATTTTTTGCTAAATTAAATGTTCGACAGTAAAGAAAAAAGATTGTTGTGGGTTTTTTTTTTTCTTTCTGAATTTTATGTAAATATCTGGTTTTAAATGTACTTACTTTAACTTAGGTCCACTTTAAGACAGGTCTGATAAGCTTAACTTTCTCTTTGTTTGGTGTTTATGAAATAAAAAATTAAAACCAAGACATCTGTGAAGCCGTTATATGTGAAACTTTATACAAGGTTAAACTTGAGTCAAAATATTGCAATATCTTACCAAAAACAATTGATGCAATGACAGATTCCTACCAGTATTAGAGCTGATAAGCAATAGTAGACTGTGCACTGCACTTCTCATCGCCCATTGGCACTGATCTCTGTCTGTATCCAGTGTGACACAGTGGTTGTGGTTCATGGTGTCATATGGGCATTGTGTGTCACTCTCTTAGTTTTGCCTCACTTAATAGAGCAACCCAGGACAATACAAAGCTTTCATGTCTTAATAGAGCAACCCAAGGACAAGACAAAGCTTTCATGTCTTAATAGAGCAACCCAAGGACAAGACAAAGCTTTCATGTCTTAAAAGGAATACAGCACGGAGTGCACAAGGCCACCTTAACAAAATATCAGTATGATCAAACCAAGACCACTACGATGTTTTTTACGTGAGGTCCACTGAGTCTTGTGTGTGTGTGTTTGTGTGTGTGTTGCAGAGCTGAAAGGGATAAATGAACAGGCCACAGTAGGGTTTCTAACACTCATGGAGTCGCTGCGGTACTGCAAGGTAAGGAAGTCATGTATCAAAACATATTAACTAATACACACAGCTGTAATGTGTGTCTGTCTGTCTGTCTGTGTCTGTGTATGTGTGTGTAGATCTCTCTTGTTTATTCTGAGTTATGAAGTATCTACCACATAAAGTGTAGACACTCAGTACGTTTACATTAACTAATAGAAAATCTAATTTTTTACTTAGTCCGACTGAAATTTTACTTTTGAAGTGCATGTATACACGTTAGTCTGGCTGAAATCGAACCGAACTGGCCTACTCATAATCAAGCTAAAATACCCAGATAATCCGATTGGAATCACATTTCTCAGCAGGCAGGCAGCAGCTAAGATTAAACTAACACACAACGCTCAAATGATAAAGACATGGCAAGGTCTGTAAAGGCTCTGGGAACAACAGTTGCTGGCAACAACTGCTGGCTTGTGTATATGTACAGTATGTGTCTCGCGTGCAAAACAATGAAAAGTAAAGCATATACGAAATGTACCTACAGTGCTGCAGCGTTGGCCGTCTCTTCGCTCATATTCCCATCAAATATCGTCATAGTCCTCAAACTTATATTGTAAGTTTGTGGTTTAGCATAACATCTTTAGATTAGCCATAGACAGGAAAAGAATTAGCCACGACTAGGCTAGTAGAAATGCGAACAGGAGTATATCGCCACCTAGTGTCGCGGAGTCAAACACACATTGGTCAATAACTCGATTTTCTTCACATGTATATATACTCAGATTACTTGGATCCTCCAGTTAAATCATCAATCAGCTCGGTTACTGCCAATAGCTTGCTTTTAGATGTCCATGCACATGTACAGACTGACTCTTTCTTTCTTACACACACACACACACACACACACACACACAGACACACTGTTCACAGAGGAGTACTTTGGCTGCTGCTAGTGTGTAAATAAACATTTGGTTTTAAGGCCTAAAGTGATACATTAAGCAAGATAACAGATCTCTCCCACTCAAATACAAACACATTCATTCCCACACATCAGCTTGGTGTGTTTGCGGAGCACCTAAGTTATTTGGGATGTAAACAGTGGGTAAGGAAACATTTCCACAAAGGAGAGAGAGAGAGAGAGGGAGAGAGAGAGAGAATAGAAAGAGGAGTTCAGAAGTAAGAAGTCTGAGGATGGGGGTAATTCAGTCATCCAAGCTTGCCATTGTGGAGAGTACCATAATTTAAGACCACAGCTATGTGTGTGTGTGTGTGTGTGTGTGTGTGTGTGTGTGTGTGTGAGAGAGAGAGTGAGAAAGAAAGAGAGAGAAGGAGATTTTTATTTGTTTGCTTCTGTTTATAGCCAAGCTTTTCTTTGTGTTTAAACATAAATGTATACATCTTTGATAGTGTCTCTGACATAATGAATCAGAGCTGTTAATGGCTGTAGTGTGTGCTGTGCTCTTGTGTGTGCTGTCACAGAGAGAGAGAGAGAGGTAGGGCCTGTGGTTTTTGGCCTTCTTGGTCAGGCGAAATGAAATCAGTACCATTTCCATGTCAAAAAGACAGCAGCCACAAACACACACACACACACACATTCCCATATGACACATGACATAATGGCCTCTGATGGTGTAGTACTTCTGTCTGACACCTCTTGTCAAAGTAGGAAAAGAAACACACACACACACGCACACACGCATGCACACACTCTTTATGCCAGTTTGAATACAGTGTTCTAAGTGCAGTCAGTTGCCAACAATATTTGAATTTGAAACACGTACTAGTTGCCAACACCTCCCTTTACACTCATACAGCATAGCCATCATCCAACGACCAAGCTTCAATATGATGTATGTCTGCCACAAGTATTAGCATCTCTCTCTCTCTCAGTCATTCACTCTCTCAGTCTCTCTGTCTTTTATTCTCTTAGTCATTGACTTCACACGAATGCAAAAGCGCTAGGTGTCCTTAACTGGGGGGTTTTGGTCAGAGTAAAAGGGAAGTTTATATTATGCATGTCCCAGTGAGAGTGAATAATGTTGTTTCTGTTGGGAGGGAGACTAACCTAACCCCCCCCCTACCCCCACCCCTCACCCCTCAACCTGCTGCCTGAAGAGGTAGGAGAGAGTGGGGTGGTGATTGAGAAGATGAGAGTGTTGAGAGGAAGGAGGGAAGAGTGGAAAAAAAGAAGATAGAAAAGAGAAAGTGTGGAAGGAGAGGAGAGGAAGATGAGTGGAAAGAAAGAAGAATGAGAACATTAATGGAGGTGAAGAAAGGGAAGGATGTTGGATGTTGGATGTTTGGGGGGGGGGGGGGGTTAATGTGTGATGAAGGAAAAGAAGGATTTGGGCCTTGGAGATCCATACTGCTAAACTGGAAACATCTTCCTATGGCTTCTGATTGAGACTAATTATCTGCACACATGCCTTCTCACTGAGACACACACACACACACACACACACACACACACACACACACACACTAAGGGTATTATTGCAGATTGATGCTTCATCAATCCAGATGTATTCTGAGGCAGTGGAAAATTTATTTCTGTAGCTTCATCAGGCCTGGTCTCATCTTTGTGTGTGTGTGCGTGTGTGTGTGTGTGTGTGTGCGTGTGTGTACACCTAGTGTGTCTTAATGTGTGTTTACTTGGCTGCCTTATGAGCATGGGGGCAGCCTAGTCAATTTGGAGCATTTTTGCTGACTCCTGAATACTAAATCTTGACTCAAAGTGTGTGTGAGTCCGGGATGCCCTATTAAGGGAGGTTCTTTTCACTCCGATTCAAAGGCCAACTGGCAAAGTGAATGCATATGAAATAATTTTTCTGAGGAGAGAGAGAGAGTGTGTGTGTGTCTGTGTGCATGTGTATGTGTGTGTGTGAGAGAGAGAGAGGGAGAGTATATACATCTGTGATGAGTGCTTTTTGTTATCCAAGTCTATTTGCAGCTTAAACCCATTTGAAGTGTTGTACAACCACTGGCAGGCTTGTATGTGTTAGAGAAGTGAACTGCATGGACCCTGTAGTGTTTGCCAAAGAATATTTCCCCCAGCAAATCATTCTCAATACTCTATTGTCCTACTTAATGCATATTAGAACAGTAGTGGCTGCCCCAGTCTATTGCTGAAGGGGAACTTATTCATGAATGACTGAAGGTCTGTCATCGTGTCTGGGCAAAATGTTCTGTGTGTTGCAGCTGCAATGCAGTGTTCTCTATGAGCGATGGCGTGGAGCGCCATGATGTGCTTGAGATCCTGTAGGCTGCTGGAGATGCAGTGGCCATTTTTCTGTGTTCCATGGACAGCGTTAAAGCAATAGTCCGATGTCAATCAGCCAATCACCAAAATCAACAAAAAAAAAAAAGCCTGTTTTGTTCGAGGATGCTGATTGCTGATAAAATTTGACACAACGTAGACGGAAAAAACGGCAGTCAACGCAAACTGATGAGGAAGGAAGGAAGGAAATCCCGTCGCAGTTTCATTTCAGTCAGCGTTAGTTGCCGGTTCACGAATTCAGTCGGCGTTGTAGCAATTACTCTCATTCTTATTCTCACAGACAGCGCTAGTCATCAGCATGGATCAGCAGGGCTAGAGGTTGACTGACTCCAGATGATCCCTTTTAAGGCCTGTTTTGTGTTGAGTGATAAGCGTGTAGCGTTGAGTGGTGGTGAGACACATCTCTGAGATCGTTTGGGATGAATTTGGTTGTTGGGTTATTGACTGATAAGACTTGTCGCTTTGCATTATTGACTCTCTGGAGTTTGGTTGTTGCTGTGCGCAGCTGGTGTGTGTCGGGTATTTACAGGTAAGTTGGGCTGTTTCTGGTGTGTGTTACTGACTGGTGGTGTGAGTTGGGCTGGTGTTTGTTGTTGTTGTTTGATGATTAATGGTGTATGATCCCTCGTCAGGTGGGAGCCTGTCTCAAGTCTCCAAAGTTCCCTGTCTGGATCCTGGGCAGTGAAACACATTTGTCAGTGTTCTTCACTAAGGTGAGTCTTACACACACACACACACACACACACACACACACACACTCCATCTTTCCAATGTCTCTTTCTGTGACTCTCTATCTCTTTCTTTCTTTCTTTCTTTCTGTCTCTTTCTTTTCTCTCTGTCTGTCTGATTGTTGATCTCTCCCTCCCTCTCTGTCCATCCATCTGATGTATTGCGGACGCTGGTGGTCTTGCAGTTAAGGAACCTGGGACTCTTTTTCTTTTTTGGACAAAAGCGTCTGCTAAATGCATAAATATAATGTAATGTAAATGTATTGAGCCTCTCATGTAGACTTTGGAACATGTTGATATGTTTACTTATTTAATTAAACCACCCTTACTCCCTTGCTTCTTCTACCCTTTCTCTATCTTTGCCATCCCTCCTCCATCCCTCTCTCTCTCTCTCTCTCTCTCTCTCTCTTCTTTCTCTCTCTCTCTCCCTCCTCCTCACACTCTAATGTAAGCCAGCTTGGCAGGCGGCAGGTCCCGTCTCTCTCTTTTTTTTGTTTCATTACTTTTTAAATTGAACCAAAAAACACAGGAATGCGCTCCGTAATAGATTTAATATTCTAGAGGCGGCAGGAGAAGGGGAGAGCAGAGCGAGGCCTTTCTGGACATATAAGGCAGCCGATGTGGTGTGTGCTGGCTCGGGTCCCCAAAGTGGGGAGCTGTCTTTGGCAGCTGCACGCATACACACACAAATAGTGTGTGAGGCTAGAATCGGTTCCCCCTCCCTTGTTTTGACACGTGCCCACTTGTCTGTGAGGTATAGAGGGAGAATTCAATAATACCTCTTGCTTTGAAATGCCAATGACCTGTAGACAAGAGTGTTTGTATTTGTGTGTGTGTGTGTAAGAGAGAGAGAGACTGACCTCTGACTCCTAAAATATTTCCTCCAACTGTATCGACTACACCTTCACCAGTTGCATACACCCTCTCTCCATGTACGTTTCTCTTTTCATTTACCCCTCTCTCTCTGTCTCTCTCTCTCTCCATCCATCCATCCCTCTCTTTCTATCTCTCTTTCCCATATGCACACAAACACAAAGTCAGAACTGTGAGAATCTATTAGTTACACAGCTCTGTGTTATTGACAGACAGTGAATATGAGTGTGATTGATAAGGTATTTTGCAAAGCACATAAACACACACACACACACACACACACACACACACACACACACACGTATACGTACACACTCATACACGTACATGTACACACTCTCACTCACTGTTATTAAGGTCTAAGTACTTGTGGTTGGTGATGCTGAGTGCCCTCAGGTGAACAGCTATGTGATTTCCGTTTAGAAATGCGATCCCTCAGACACACACACACACACACACGCACAACACACACACACACACACACACACACCACACACACGCACACACACACACGCACCCCGCACAACCCCCTCCTCATTCTCAGGCCCATCTGCTTTGGTTTTCCCCGTGGAAAGGGGCTTAAAGTGGGTAAGCCAGCACAGACAGATACAGGCACTCACACGTGTACTCTCTTTCAGACACACACACACACACACACACACACGCACACACGCACACACGCACACAAAAGCATAGTGCCACAGTGCCCCCTGACCCATGTGAATCCTGTGTTCCTTTTGAGGAGTTTATGGAAACACGAGCGAGGCATCCGTGAGCGAGATGTTGCCATAGCACTCCGTAACGTCCGACTCCCGGTGTCCCGCTCTCCTCACACACACTCTGTCCATGTCACCCACATGCACACTTTCCTCACACACACCCACTCTTGTGTCTCTCCAAGCTCTCTTCTACCCTAAGACACCCCATAACCCTGGTCCACTTAGCCAAATAAGCCATTTTCACACGTCATAGGTTTGTTTCACTATACTGGTCTCAAGCATTCCTACTTTGATCTGTGTGTCTCTCTGTGTGTGGTGTGTGTGTGTGTGTGTGTTGTGTGTGCGTCTGTCTAGTCAGGGGAATCAGGTACTCATGTTGCCGTTTTTTTGTGTTGGGGCTTTTAGGTAGTGATGGGATTACTGTTCCTCACTCTTATCTGATTCAGCAGACAAAACGGCACTGCGGGAATGACCTCTTCCTGGCCACATAAACACACACACACACACACGCTTAAATGCACTCAGAGTGACCAGGGTCCCACAGGGACACGTAAACCTTTAGGGAAAAGTGGTGTGTGTGTGTGTGTGTGTGTGTGGTGTGTCAGTAATAGAATAAAGGGTCTTTTTAACGCAGCTTGTAGGAAACGTGAGCCGTTTATAATGCACAGTAATCAGATATGCTCCCACACAAGCAAGCAGGAGAACGAGGGAGGTGTAAAATAGACGAATGGATGGATGGATGATGGATGACGGAGGGCAGAGGAGATGTCACATGCTTTCTCTTCTTTTTGTCACCACATCCATCTTTTTTGTCCCCATAGTATCCCTCTCTTTTTTCACCTTTTAGATCTCCCTCTGTCTCTTTCTCTCTCTCTGTAATAATGAGGCTTACATGCGGCCTTTTTCTTTCCATCAGACTGCCTTCCTTTCCACCTTTATGCACAGGTGTGTGTGTGTGTGTGTGTGTGTGTGTGTGTGTGTGTGTGAGTGAAAAACCGGCTGTCTTTTTATGGGCTTCTGTCTCTCACAGATTTACCAGGCTGACTGTCACACACACACTCTTACGCTTTTTCTTGTCTCCCCAAGGACCTCGCCTCAACATAGCTCCTGCTCCTGTTTCCGCACCTCTGTGTGTGTGTGTGTGTGTGTGTGTGTGTGTGTCTGTGTGCGCTTCATTTGTGTTTCAAAAGTTCGTGGGGGGGCAGCTG
>PYXC01001172.1:1952500-1965000 GCA_015244755.2 Tenualosa ilisha | reverse complement strand
GTCTCCCATCACCCACCTACAGCGAGTTGTGAAATGTATGGAAGTGCGCTGTTAAAAGAGTACGACAAGACTCAAGTGCTGCCCAAGTGGTCCTTTGGTGTCCTCAAGAAAGTCCAGGCTCCATGCAGACATGTTGGTGTCCCCGCGTCTCCCCAGCCTGCGTGAGGCAGCAAGGTAGACTCTGTAGTCTCCCAACGGTGCTCTCTCTGTCTCTCTCTCTGTGTGTTTTATAGTGTGAATCTCAGAGGTGGAGGTCCACTCTGACAGCAGCACTGTGTGTGTGTGTGTGTGTGTGTGTGTGTGTGTGTGTGTGTGGTGTGTGTGTGTGTGTGTGTGTGTGTGTGTGTTTTACTTGGTGAATGAGATGAGGGAAAATAAGTGGAGAGTTGCGCGTATGTGTGTGTTGCAGTGTGTGGAGGTATAAGAACTGATCTGATGGCTGTGTGTGCGTGTGTGTCTGTGTCTGTTTCTGTTTCAGTGTGAATCTGATGAAGAGCAAGCTGGATCCTGAAGGCCTGGGTATTGTTCTGCTGGGCTCTTTCCTCATGGAGTTCTTTCCAGAGCAGGTAAGCACAGTCTGTGTGTGTATGTGTGTGCGCGCACAGAGTGCAGATCCTGCACATCCCATTTTAGTATGTGTTTTTCCTCCAAGGTAAAAGTTAAGTTTGAGAAAGCGTTTTGGTCTTTGCTGAGTCTTGTGGAGATACTCTGGTATCTTGTACAAAGATAATCTTGGCTACTTCTCCACAGAGTTTAATGCTGTGTGTGGTGTGCGTGTGTGTATGTGTGTGTGTGTGTGTGTGTGTGTGTGTGTGTGAGAGAGAGAGAGAGAATCTGGTCTGAATTAGAGTGTCTCCCTGAGATCCTCCAGTGGAGGAGCGCAGCATCTCCTGTGTGCAGTAAAGCAGCAGCAGCTCCTACCTCATGTCTCTCTCTCTCTCTCTCTCTCTCTCTCTCTCTCTCTCTCTATTTCGCTCTCTCTCTCATCTCTCTGAGCTTGCCGCTTCAGTAAGTCTCTCTCTCTCTCTCCCTCCCTCTCTCTCTCTATTTCGCTCTCTCTCTCATCTCTCTGAGCTTGCCGCTTCAGTACGTTTCTTTCTCTCTCTCTGCACCACATGGCCCCTTAGCTGCTAACAGGAGCAGCCCTGCCTAGATTAGAGCAGTGGAGCTCAATGGTCCAGTGGTCAGAGTCACTCTTTAAGAACGGTGGGGAAAAATTGGAGTGAATCCATCCTGTGTCTTTTAATGAGTCTTCATGATGTGCGGCACTGAGGAGGTGTGTGTCTGTGTGTGTGTGCGCGTGCACACAGAGGCCCATTGCCAGTGTATATAACAGTGTGTATGTGAACTGTGGTCAGTGCTGTCACCTCATTTGGAGGAATAGGTGCTGACAGTTGGAGATTTGAAACTGCAATACTGTAATACTGCATATATTTTGGATGTTCTTTTTTCTCCTTGGAACTGCTCACAAAAATGTGTGTGTGTATTCATGTGTGTGCATGTGTTTGTGTTCATATGGGTACCCATACTTACACATACACACACACACACACACACACACACTCTCTCTCTCTCTCTCTCTCTAATTTTGAGTGTCTCTCTCTCTCAAAGGATTCTGGAATTCCAGACTCATTTCCTGTGTATCACTACAATGGCCTGAAGCAGTCCAACCACAACGAGAAGGTAACACACACACACACATCTACACACACTCCTAAATGAGCCACCAAGCAAATAAACACATGGGGTAGCCATCACATATGAGATCCTGTGAACACATCTCTAGCTCATACACACACACACACACACACACACACACACACAGACAGTCTCACAAATATCAGGTGACTAGCAAGGTGTGAAAATCTATCACTAATTGCCTCCAGACAGCCCCTATAGCTTCTGTGCATTTCTGTGTACATTTGGCATAGATCCAGTCAAGCACATGGTCATTGTCATACTCACTCCGCGCACACACACACACACACACACACACACACATACACACACACACACACACACACACAGGCACAGGCACAAACTTCACTCTTCAATTTACACACAGCCCACCTACTCCACTTTCATATTACCCCTAACTCTCTCTCTCTCTCTCACACACACCTACACACCTACTTGCATGCCTGGTCTCTCATTTTACTGGTGATTTGGCCTTTGAAGGAAGGCAGGAGGAGTATCAGGGTTTCTCCCTCCGTTTCTCCCACGCACTTACTTCTGTGTAAGTCCTATATGACGTTGTGTGTGTGTGTGTCTCTCTGTGTGAAAGACAGCGTAAAACGTTCCAAAGTTCCTGGTAAAGGCATTAGCCAATAGCGAAAACTAGACACTCTTAACTCTTTGTTCTAGATGACTTCTCTGACAAGCTCGACCTCATAAATACAGGGAGACATTTAACAAACCCGTAACATGTTTATGTCTGCTTAGCTATTCAGCCACCCACAGTCACACTGTGCCAGATAATTGTCTAATCATCTGTCCTTCAAGAAACATGTACTACACCTGTGATGGTCTGATGTGTCCTTCACAGACCATGCACTATAACTGTAAAGGCCTGATCTGTCCTTCACAGGCCATGCACTATAACTGTAAAGGCCTGATCTGTCCTTCACAGGCCGTGCACTATAACTGTAAAGGCCTGATCTGTCCTTCACAGGCCGTGCACTATAACTGTAAAGGCCTGATCTGTCCTTCACAGGCCGTGCACTATAACAATGAAGGCCTGATCTGTCCTTCACAGGCCGTGCACTATAACAATGAAGCCTGATCTGTCCTTCACAGCGTGCACTATAACAATGAAGGCCGATCTGGCTGTCCATACAATCCCCAAGTATCTGACCAGTATTCCGGAGGCTGCAAGAACTTAACATGCAAAAAATAGCTTTATTCCAGTAAAATCACTGCAGGGTCGAAGTTGAAAATATTTGAACTTGGAGCGTTGTGTTAAAAGTTCGAAATGGAGACTTCACCATAACACTTCACCATAACACTGCACCATAGGAACATAACTGACCAGCACACGTCTGAGGCTTTTGATGTTGTCCATCTGCAGGCGCTTTTACTGTGATGGTGTCATCGGTCACTGAGTATCTGATCCCTTTTCTGTAACTGTGAGGAGTAGTCAGCACCCGTGCAGGGCTGCAGTGCCTAAGAGTAGTATGCAGACTACATAGAATTGGGTGTTAGGTTTAGCTCAACAGCATTTACTCCAGCATTAACAAATGTGTATGTGTATACACACACATACACACACTCTCACACACACACTCACATATAAACAACCTTCTAGGTGGAGAATTGTGATGATGGATTGGATTGAGCTGCTCTTAAAACAGGAAGCAAAGGAAATGTGCGTTTACAGTTAGGAGTAGTTAAAGTGCTGCGCACACACATAAACACACACACACACACACACACACACACACATACACACAAACACACACACACACACACACACACCAAATCACCACCACACACACACACACACACACACACACATACACACAAAATAATACACACACACACATACATACTGAGGGTGTGCGTGCGTGCGTGAATGTGGTACCAGTCAAGCTGGCCTATATATCAGATTGAAGAGACACATTGAACACGCATATTCGTGGAAAGTTCAGATACATATGTGCACCATGATTTCTTAAAGTAGGACAGGTAACACACACACACACACACACAACACACACACATACACACATACACACACACACACACATACACCACACATACACCACACACACACACATACACCACACACACACACACACACACACACACACGCACACACACACACACACATACACACATACACACACATACACACACACACACATACACCACACACACACAACACACACACACACACACACACACACACACATACATTCAGCAGTGCAACACAAGCTCTTCCATATGGAAGCCATCCACTTGTTCAGGTTTGATGATGTCATCACAAGAGGCCAAGAGCCTAATGAGCAGTATGCGCTGATCATAGAGGGTGTGTGTGTGTGTTTCTCTATGTGTGTGTGTGTGAGGAGAGAGGAGCGGGGGGGGCAAGATCAACTAACAGTATTTGTCACTATTCTTTCCTAACGTGTGTGTGTGTGTGTGTGTGTGTGTGTGTGTGTGTGTGTGTGTGTGTCCACACAGGTGAATTATGTGGAAGGCACAGCACTGGTGCTAGGTTTTGAGGACCCTATGGTACGAACGGATGACACCCCAGTCAAACGCTGTCTGCAAACCAAATGGCCGTACATCGAGCTTCTGTGGACCACAGAGAGATCGCCCTCGCTCAATTAAGACGCCTCCACGCCTGAACGCCCCCACTCTCCTTCACACAGACGTGTACATCCTTCCCCACCACTCACAACAGGAATGCTGGATCCTCCATCACACACATGTACACACACTGCAGCAAAAAAAAAAAGATGAATTCATTGTCATTGTCCCATCAGTACACAAAGACCCCTCTACTCTCGCCACTCAGCACTTAGGAGGCCACTGCAGTGCCTGAACTCAAAATAGTTATGAATGGACTCCTTTATACACACATGTACACAAACGTATACTCATGACTGTCTTACATGTTTGGAATGGCTTGTAAATTTTTTTGTTTGGTTTTGAAAAGATATTTCAAGTGTTTATTTCAGGGGTTTCTTAAAATCCTTGGAAATTCTTGACAATTAATTAATGAATAATTCTTTTTTATTTTATTACTTTTGCATTTTTGTTTTTTTTTGTTTGTTCGTTTGTTTGTTTGTTTGTTTTTGCATTCTCCCCCTCACCCTGCTCTCTAATGTTTTGTGTTAAATAAGGTGGACTTCCACAGCGTGGATCAGAGCTGACACATACCGTCAGAAATGTCCAGTTCCTCCATGCTTAAGGGTTCCTTCAAGTTGAATTGTTTATATGCTTTTGCGGATATTTAAGTGACTGGGGGATCGAAACCTTAGGCTGGATATTATTTTTCCTGAATGGAGACATGGCACAAACGCAGAAACACACACACAAAAACACATATATACACACACACACACACACACACACACACACACACACTAAGTCCCAGACATTTTCATATACACCTATATACACTCATATACCTAAGTAAGAATACAACAGACACACACTACGTATGTAATAAGGGCCAGGGCTATGGAGAGGAAGAATGCATCATCACACTACAGAGGAAAAGCGGAGATGGGAGGCCGCACACTAATGGACTCTGAAGCAGACGTAACCCTAATCTGATACATGCCTCCAGCTACTGGGTCACTGTTTGACCAAGCCACTGCTCCACTGTTCCAAAGGCTGCGGTGATAATGGGACGGAATCAGCATTGTTCATGAGAGTTCTTTCTTTGTTCCCTCCAGGTTGCTTGCTACTGGCCAAGAATGTGAGGACTGTTTCATTGTGCACTCTGGGTTGATTTGCACGGGGATGGGAAACAAACTGCAATCGTTATTTATTCTACCCCCAGTGGCTTGCCCATAATAAACACCCCCTTTCTTCTCCTTTTTTGTGTGCAGTCAGTCGTGTGTACTGTGTGTGTCTTGTATTTAGAGGAAAGATCATTGGAGTGAGAGCTCCTGGATCTGCCGTCCTCAGGATTTATCTATTTAGTCTGGGTTAGTTTATTCTGTCTAGATATTTAACCTAGATAATGTAACACCCCAAAAAAGACCTAAGTTATAAAACATATGCAAAACATCATCTTGTGTCTTTCAAAATTCACAATTAGGTTCTGTTAATTGCCACTTCCAACCTGTTCAGTCTTTCCCTGTAAAAGTGCTTCTTTGTTTTCCAAAGGCCAACTGCACCTCCTTGGTAGACCAATGGAAAGATTTCAATCACAGGTGCATGGCTGAGACGTTTTTTAAACAGAAACCATGCGCCGTATTCTGTTTCACTTGAGCGTGTAGTGATCTATGAGGCGCGCGGCCCTGCGACAAGTGTAAACACTGGTGCGCGTCTGGTTAACTGGCCCTATGACCGTCTGGAGACTTTCATATTTCAGTCGAGGGAGTTTCATCCACCCATTGAAACAATGCAAGTTTATATACCGACGCCGAAAGTGAAACTCTCGCGTCAGAAATGGAGGCCATATTTTACAGTGAGCGGGGCTTCCGTTGGAATGGAATAGCTTGATGGCACTTCAAGTACACTCCTGAGGATTTGCTTTCTTTTTTTAAGGTCCATTGCTCTAACAGAGGGAACGAGCTCCTGCACCTTCTTACCTTTCTGCCGTTTTCGCCTTATTATTAGCTGTCAGCTGTCTCTTTTCTTCGAAATTCCAAGCATACCTAGTCCATGGTGGATTGGTTAGATTTCAATACCCTTTGTGTGTGCAAGGGCAATCGTGAGCCAACACTACAGATGTTGAAAGAGAAAGATTACCGGCCTTTGCAATAGCTTAACCTCTTCTGATGTTCAAGGTAGGTTTCCGAAAATGTGTGATGAACCTAGATTAATTTAATGTGAGGTATCCTGTAGTTTGGTAGTTGATTCTCTCTCTCTCTCTCTCTCTCTCTCTCTCTCTCTCTCTCTCTCTCTATCTATCTCTCTCTTAATAATACATATTTACGAAAGTTCACACCACCCTTTGGTGTTCCTTGACGAGTGTATAAGGGAAAAGGAAAATGTTCAAAACTATATTACCTCAACAGTCCTAATGTGTAAAAGATTTGCATTCAAAGGCGTCAGAAGACCCAAAGCCTTACCATAAAATAATGCAATCTGTCTACTCTTCATTTGGATTTGTTATAGTAGTGCCAGCCAGTGAAACATAATAGATCGCAAGAGACCCTCATCACTGCCCCATGTCTCCCGTTTCTCCCCAATCATTTTCAGCACCCAAAGTCAAAGAACAGCATCGAGTTCAAGACGACAAAACGTTGCAAAATGTTTTATAGGCCTACGTCACACATAGAGATGAATGGTAACCGTAGCAAAACGTCTCAAAACGTTTTAACCGCTGAACTTGACCCAAATCAAGTTCAAGAAGGCCTCTTCATTTTCCCCCTTATGCATATATGCTTTTAGTGTTTGTTTGGCCTAGATTAGTGTTCTCAAAGCCTGGGCCTACTGCAGGACCCTAATGCCATCAAAATGCGTTATACCCTTACTCCAGCCATATGTTAGAAATCTTATAGAGAGATGAACACACGAAATATAAATTTCTTAATCATTTGAATTAATCCGTTGAGTCCAGTTACCTTTGTTACCCATGTATTTCACAGATGAATTACCCGTAGTTTATTGTAGGCTACGTGAAGTGCTCTTCCACATGAAACTTCACTCAGCAACTGCCAGTTCTCAACGCTGTTTTCGTAGACTTTCTCGGCAGGGTATGGTGATTTACAGTGTGTTTAAGTTTAAAACTTGGCATGTCACAGCTTTATATTTGTCATATAATCGTAATTCAATATTGGACAAGAGCATGAGTGATGTTTGCTTTCTTTCTTCACGGGTGCCCTGTACATGTTAGAAATGAAATCTGTTTTACCACTTACTGAGTGTGGCATACAATTGTGTGTGTATCCAGTGATAGATGGGCTTAGTTAATGAAATGGCTTAAATTGCATAAATGGGTGCCATGACCCACTGAATGGACAATTGTGAATAATGAGTGATTAATAACAGCTATCCTCAGCTATCCTCAAGACATTTCTAAATGAAGTTCAACTTGACTTCTTGAGCGCGCGCGCATTTATGTGTGTGTGTGTGTGTGAGAGAGAGAGAGAGAGAGAGACGACATTCAGATAGGATTTAACTCCTTATACTTCGGTCTGTCTGCAAGTTGCGTCTTGCCTCGCACTTAGACTTGAGCTTGCGTTCTATATTTAGAATCTGCGGAAATGGGCCGGGAAGACTTATAGGTTTTAAACACATTCACCGTCCACCATAATGTTATGGCACAGCTCAGGACGTACCGCTCACACTTCGCCTACCTATGTTTAACTTTTGGAAGCCCGACCTACGTAATTACGCATAATTGCTTTCAACTGATGCCATATTTTTCCAACATCAATTCAGCGACTAAGGATAAGAGGGTAAAACTGTAAGTGGTTAATCAGATAGTCTGATAAATAATATTTTTTAGGTGTAGGCGTAATCTCACAATATCAAGTCTCTCCAAGTGAGGAAGGGGCTCTTTCCATAAAAGGAGGTAACCGGATGACGCGAGAATTTCGCTCCCTGTGATGTGGTGTATGAGACTCGGAGCTCATTCTCCAATGTTGTATTGGAGTGAGAACAGCGTGCAGTCTACAGCGAGAAGAGCGGGAACTGACTTTTGACAGCCGAGAGTGAAGTCTTTGGAGAGAGCATTTCACCACCTCATGTCTTCTGTGCCCCTCTCTCTTTCTGAAGTTATCAGTCAGTCTTGTCTCCTAATCCAGCTCCAACCTCTCTGAATTTACTGGACTCAACTTTCCTATTACAGCCGCAGAGATGTGGAACTGTGCAAGGTTATCCTTGGTGCTTTTGTCTGTGTGTTCTATTCGTGTCGGAGTAACCGGGTTTAATTTGGATACCGAGAAACCTTCAGTTTACAATGGACCCAAGGGCAGTTATTTTGGCTATTCTGTGGACTTCTATCGACCGGACCCAGATAAAAACATGTATGTATAAAGCAAACAAATTCTAACAAAGAACCAGACAATCTTCATCCCATGTATGGTTTCCTCACCTGAGGTTTTAAATGCTCTTAGTTGAGCTCGCGGGTTAGATCGTGGCCGATTATGGTTTATAATGTGCAGTAGTGCCATGTGATATTTACAACCATTTCGTTTCAAATGTGAAGAAATCAGTCTCAGGAAGGGCTTAGATAACTTTACGACTTTAAGTTCACCGCAGGTGAGGTAACCTGTGATGCTGGATGAGTTAAACTGTAAGAACGGGTTTGGGGTTATGCTGAGGGTTTTGTAGCTTTCGTTCGATTCCTATAGAAGGTCTAATTTTTCCCTTAAAGGCATTTGTCTGATATGCATTGGTGTCTCGCCCTGCAGAATGACTGTGCTGATCGGGGCACCGAAAGCGAACACCACTCAGCCTGGGATTGTGGAGGGGGGTGCTGTGTACTACTGCCCTTGGCCGGCAAGCGACGCCGACTCCTGCAGCCAAATTCCCTTTGATAAAGCAAGTGAGTAACGGTGCATGACTTCTTTTCATGATGCAGAGAGCTTGTTTGTTCATAAAAGAAGCTATGGAGCGACAACAAAGAAGAGGCTTTGAACGTGATGAAGGCCTACTACTGTACTCTGTTTTGCGCACATAGCATTGCCCTTCATAAATCTACAGATAGGCTATATTTGAATGGTTTAAGTTCAAATCGCAGTAATTACTTATCAGGCCGCTTAGTGGACATATCTATTTCTGAACTGCTTAAGTGCGCTTCTCCTGTTTATCCAGTTTCTGGCAGTTGGCTGGCGTCTCCTGTCCATCAGTAGAGCGTTATGTGCACAGACTTAGAGGCGCGTATGGGCCGTATGGTGAGGACAGTCGGCGGTCATATCTTGTTATGATGGGGTGCTGCGTATGACGTAGTGATAACTGATACTTTCCCTTTTTCAGGTCGTAATTTTGTTTGGTTCTGTCGAATGCAATACGAACCTCCAATTCACAGCTCATTGCCGTCAGAGGGCAGGGTCTATTCATCCCCATCACCCAACATGAAATGAAACAACTCATGGTTTGTGATCTGAACATCTGTGCGTTGCCATGGACCAATTTGTACACATGCCGGTGTTAGATGAAATATGTAATTTTTAAAGTATTTGTTTCTTCCTTTAGTTTTTTGATTGCGCTCACCACATCCGGTGAAGTTTAGCCCTCACACTCCAATAGCCAGGCTACATTTATTAAATGTGGAGTTAAAGTTTTTAAGAGAAAGCTACATATAATCTTTGGAATGTGTGATGTGGGGTATGCGGGAGACTGCTAATAAAGCGACATTTAGGCTGGCGCGCACTCATCATGTGTTCAGCAGATGCTGGTGGCGGCTGGCGGCGCGACTGATGTTTGTGGTCGTCGTAAAAGCGACTCCGCAGCCATCGACTTCCATGCTTGGTGAGCGGAAAGCTGCTTAACAAGCCGGTGTTTCACTGCTGTGCTGCCTGGTTTGAAGGAATGAAGTTGTGTGCAAGTGAATCAAGTCGCGCACAGACAACCAGAGCACAACTGGCGGACTTTTGCGCAGCAAAACGAAGGCTGCTCCACTTCTATCCGCCAGAGGGCCACGCATGAATTCCCTCTTCGTGGGGTGTGAGTTGAGAGGAGAGAGCACAGAGTCACTGTTTTTTCAACCTTTAAGTGTTGCTGGGCAGGCAATCTGCTTTATGTGAAATGCATGCAAGCTCCGTGACCAAACAGTCCGTCTTACCTTGATACCACTATAGGTGACAACTGACCTTAGATCTAATGTGCCCTCTTGACTCTACCTGCCTGGGTTGTGTGTGTGTGTGTGTGTGTGTGTGTGTTGTGTGTGTGTGTGTGGTGTGTGTGTGTGTGTGTTCGTGTGTGTGTGTGTGTGTGTGTGTACGTGTTTGAGGAATGCACCTTGTATGTGCATGTGTGCTTTTGAGAAAAGGTCAGGTGAATCCATTCGATACAGCAGAAGGGAGTAGAACAGGGAGTAATGTGGCAGTGTGGTTTTCCCTGCATTCTTCTGTACCTGTCATATGTTTTGGCAGCTGACAGACACAGAGGGCCCAGCACAGAGGGAAACTCTCTCTTGTGTCAGTCACATCATATGTTGCTGTCAAAACTGGACAAATGTTAAGTAGGCAAGCTAAAGTGCCAGAGTTTATGTTACATAGATTGCCATGTTGTTAAGTATTTAAGTGCATCACAACTGGTGTGGATGAGCTTGTGGATCTTAGTCACGTATAATTTGACAGATCAGAATGTTACGTTGCCTTTATGTAAGACATGATGTAAACATGATGGACCTCTGCATTCCCCCATTGTGTGTGTGTTCTTTTAATGTGACAGGGTATAACACACACACACATACGGTGCTTGCATAGCTGTGCATGTCGGAAGTGCTAGAGAATCTTTCTGTCTGATATTGTGCCGAGCAAAACATTAGAAAAAGTGGAAAGTAAGAAGTAAAAAGAACAAGAAAAAAAAAAAAACAAACGACTGAATGGAGGGCTGATGTGTTTTTATGAGGTGTGGAGTGTATGGCACTTTAAACAAATGCAGCTGGCAGACCCCCATGGATTGCACACACACACACACACACCACTGTCACATCACATACACACTTATACTGTACGCAGACACACAGAGAGAGAGAGAGAAGAGGAGACATCACACACATGCACATATATTGTACACACATACAGACACAGTGAGTGAGTGAGTGAGAGTCATACAAACAGCAGAAACAGATGTACGAGCCCTGAAGCTCTTCAGAGTATCACATATCTGTTGTCTGCCCTTGTGTCTTGCTCTCGGCATGAAAAACACTCAACCTCTCTTTCCCCCAACAGATTTCAGTCCCTCTGTCTGTATTCTGGGGACCTACTTTGAGCTAGCTAGAAGAATGTGTCCTCAGACACACCTTTTAAAAATGATGTCAAACCCAGACACATTCTCTGAGTCATACTCTGTCTCTCTCTCTCTCTCTCTCATCTCTCTGCTTATATACTCTCTGCATATACACTCACACTTCACATGTCTCTCTCTCATCTCTCCCTCTGCATATATACTCTCTGCATATACACTCACACTGCATATGTCTGTCTCTCTCTCTCTCTCTCTCCGTCCCTCAGATAACAGGATGATAAAGGTGAATGGGACGCGGGAGCCTCTGGAGTTTAAGTCCCACCAGTGGTTCGGGGCGAGTGTGCGCACCCACAGAAACAAAGTGGTGGTAAGTAAGTGAGGCCCTGTGGAGCTCCTTCCTCTTCTGTCCTTACCTGCACTAAGAACTCCTCTTCTCTTATATTAACCTCACTGTCTGCTCATTGCAGTAGTGTGCACTGGATAAAAAATAACAGCTACACCTTCAAAGGGAAGACATGTACATTGATAAAAGGATCAGTAAGAAGAGGTCTGGTCTGGACATGTGAGACTGATGAGATGATGAGAGGCATTTTAGGGTATTAGACAGGGATGATAAGGGCAAGGCTGGAGATTAGCAGAGACAGAGGGGAGACAAGAACTTGAGATGACGAGAACTTCTGCAAGAAACATCTGAGGACTTGGAATGCTCTCCCCTCTCTCTCTCTTCTCTCTCTCTCTCTTTCTCTCTCTCATGGCCTCTCCTTTCTCTCTCTTACGCTCTCTCTCTCATGCTCTGCAAAAACATCTGAGGACTTGGAATGCTCTCCCCTCTTTCTCTCTCTCTCCCCTCTTTCTTTCACTCTCTCTTTCTCACACTCTCTCTCTCACTTTTTCTGTGTCTCTCTCAGTCCCTAAGATGCCTTGACTTTTCAAACATAGAGCCATTGTAGGTCTATGGA
>PYXC01001172.1:1932500-1937500 GCA_015244755.2 Tenualosa ilisha | reverse complement strand
AAAACACAGTTGTGTGTGCACACACACACACACACACACACACACACACACACAAACACACATACACACATATACGTTGTCTCCATCCTGTCCAATTACTCAGATATTCTGTGTGTCCCCGTGGTTGCCACGGAAACATTATGTGTGTGTTTTTCAGCACCTCTTCCTGTAGATAGGAAGCAGGTGTGTGCTCAGAGGGCGGGGGCCAGAGAAGGTTAGACGCGACTAATCTCCTCCCGCATTAAGCCAGTCATCACTAATCAGGCACAGAGCAGACCCTAACCTCACACCTGCATCACACATCACTGTATAATGGAAACATAAACATAAACTTGCCTCGTGGACATTTAGCTTTCACTCTGCGTGTGTGTTTGTGTGTGTATGTGTGTGTGTGTGTGTGTGTGTGTGTGTGTGCGTGTGTGTAACCTTACAACTCGTGCTTAGTTGTTTCTTAGGATATCGTATTCAAAAACCTGTCTGAGGTTACAGCGTTGTGGTCTAATTTCATAAAACGGTTTATGCTTTTTGTCATCTGCGGACTATAAGGAGTCTTGTGCTTGTGTGACTGTTTCATGTGCGTGTGCTTATCTGTGTGTGTAGGTATGTGTGTGTGTGTGTATGTGTGTGTGTGTGTGTGTGTGTGTATGTGTGTGTGTGTGTTTGTGTGTGTGTAGGTATGTGTTTGTGTGTGTATTGTGTGTGTGTGTGTAGGTATGTGTGTGTGTGTGTGTGTGTGTGTGTGTGTAGGTGTGTGTGTGTGTGTGTGTGTGTGTGTGTGTGTGTGTGTGTGTGTAGGTATGTGTGTGTGTGTGTGTGTGTGTGTGTGTAGGTATGTGTGTGGTGTGTGTGTGTGTGTGTGTGGTGTGTGTGTGTGTGTGTGGTGTGTGTGTGTGTGTGTGTGTGTGTGTGTGTGTGTTCTGGATTGCATCATTGTGGGCACTGCAGTGTTATTACCCTCTTGGATTGCAGAACAAGTGGATAAGGACCTGATGGTCTGTTTTTTTTTTTTTTAAAGTAACTCAAGGAAAGGGATGGAATTTCTGCAGCGTTTTTCATGGTTTTATTCACGGATAGCTGGTGTCAGTTAGGATTTTATTTTCCGTGAGCTGGGAATGTTATCTGTCCAAGATGTTTAACAGGCTGTTAGATATTTCTGGCTCTTGCACTGCACTGCCTGTTCCTATTTTATCTTGCTTCAGTTCAGTTGTTTGTGTGTGTGTGTATTTGTGTGTGTGTGTTTGTGTGTGTGTGTGTGTGTGTGTTATTTGCCCACAATGTAGGGTTTTGTTACTAGTTTGGTCGCTATACTGAGCCAAATGACAATAGTTTGCTGTCAGAAGGAACATGCACTCATGCATGGTATACACATACACACACACACACACACGTGCGCACACACACACACACAAAATATATATATAGAGAGAGAGAGCAAAATACACATAAATGTACAAACATACAATCAAGGGAACAATCAAACATGTTCAGCCAAATTAAACGGACGGAGCCAGTGCTTTTTGAGATGTCTGTGTGTGTGTGTCTGTGTGTGTGTGTCTGTGTGTGTGTGTGTGTCCCAGGGTCACAGGCTGATTAGGGCTGAATGCAATATAACATTCTGTAGAGGGCCGTGTGTATCCTTGCCAACAGTCTGTCTGTCTGCAGAGAGGAGAGTGTGACACTCATCTTCACTTCTCTTCACCTCACTCCTCTCTCCTCTCACATCTCTAGACGCACACACACACACACACACACACACACACAGGCACATACACACACACACACACACGCCACACATGCACATAACCAAAACTGAGTGGGTCATTTTCTGACAATGGTCTCACTGCCTAGTGTATTTATAGAGCACATGTAACGGAAAACACACACACACACACACACACACACGTCTGGTGGTTCTCTCAAGGCTCAATGATTATTTTTTTTTTGTGAGCGCTGCCTAAACATTCATCCTTTTTAAGTGCGTTGCTGGAGGCATCCCTCCTGAGAGGAAGGGTTTACACAGAGAGCCGCGGGGAAACTCACTTTCATCTGTCTCTCGGCCCTCTCCTTCCTCATCCATCTTACTCACCAGCAACATCCTCCTCCTCGTCCTCTTCTTCGTCTTCTTCCTATACTTCTTCTTCTTTCTCTTCTTCCTCTTCTTCTTTTTCTCCTTCTTCTTCTACTCTCTCATGCACAAAAAACACAAAGACTAATGCATCTGATAATTACTCTTTTATCTCCTCACTCTCTCACAGACATGTAGGCACACACACACACACACACACACACACACACACACACACACACTTAGCTCCTCTCTCTCTCTCTCTCTCTTTTTCATGCATTATGCTCACATGCATAAACTCCCGTTTCTCTATCCCACTCTTTGTGTCCGTTTGTGTCTCTCTCTTTCTCTCTCTCTCTCTCTGTCTTTCTCTCTCTCTCTCTTTTTCTCTCTCACTCCCCCCCCCCCCACACACACACTTAGCTCCTCTCTCTCTCTCTCTCTCTTTTTCATGCATTATGCTCACATGCATAAACTCTCCTGTTTCTCTATCCCACTCTTTGTGTCTGTTTGTGTCTCTCTCTCTTTCTCTCTCTCTCTCTCTCTTTTTCTCTCTCACTCCCCCCAACACACACACACACAAACAGATATGCTTGCACACACACATGCACACACTCGCTCTCCACACACTTCCTCTCTTCTCCTGTATTCTCTCTCTTTCTCTATCTATCTATCTCTGTATCTATCTATCTCTCTGTAGTCTTCTCTTCTCTCCCTCGTTCCTGTCCTGTCTGGCTCTTCCTCCTGGGTTGGCAGAGCAGGCTAATGGCTTAGACAGCGCTCACAGATAACTCGGCTCCAGAGATCTGATGACCCCTATTCCTGTAACTCTTTACCGTGTGTGTGCTTGTGTGTGTGTGTATGTGTGTGTGTGTGTGTGTGTATGTGTGAGTGTGTGTGTGTGTGTGTGTGTGTGTGTATGTGTGTGTGTGTGTGTGTGTGTGTGTGTGTGTGTGTGTGTGTGTGAGAGTGTGTGTGTATGTGTGAACATAAGGAAGTGTATGTGTGAGATGCAGTGTGTGTGTGTGTGTGTAAGAC
This sequence comes from Tenualosa ilisha, assembly GCA_015244755.2. Classification (NCBI taxonomy): domain Eukaryota; kingdom Metazoa; phylum Chordata; class Actinopteri; order Clupeiformes; family Clupeidae; genus Tenualosa; species Tenualosa ilisha. The sequence continues at coordinate 1,934,397 of PYXC01001172.1, read as the reverse complement.
AGAGAGAGAAAGTGTGTGTGTTTGTGTGATGTGTGTGTGTGTGGTGTGTGTGGGTGTGTGAGCGACCCGTCATTACTCATCCCTATGTGCAGATAAAGGGAAGCCCACCGTCGTTCCCCCGTGGCCCGGCAGAACACCTGAGCATTCGTTTAAAGTCATCCCTAGGGTGACCCGTCTCTCTTTCCGCAGGACTCTTCCTGCCCTACTTCAGACAGCTGTACCCTTGAGGAGCCCCTGCAGAGAGACACATAGTTAGATAGTGAGCTTAGAGCTGGCCCTCGTTCCTCCTGCAGAGACCCACTGAAGCCCCGAGGCCAGAGGAGCCCATTATAGGCGTAACGCCGCTAAATCTGGTAATCTGGCGAAAAAAAACGTGGGTCTGTACTTTGTCACACTTTCACACACCTACGTTGTGCTCTCTCGGGTACACAGACAAACAGACACACACACACACACACACACACATGAACCTACACATACACACACACACACACACACCTATACCCATTACACATCCACACACACAGTCACCTAGTTGAGCATTTGCTCCTTTGCCTTTTTGCTCACTGACGTCAAGCTAATTATGTTGTTCTAGGTGGTCTTTTTCAGTCAAGTCAATGAGTGTGTCTCGCTGAATCAGCGTTGCTAAGTTACCATTTCCCTCGCTTACCCGCTGCCTCACCACCCCCTCATACCTCTACTTCTCCTGCTTTTTGGCTTTTTAACCTCAGTTTCTCTCAAAGTGCTTTTTTGGTATGACAAGAGCACTCGTGTAGACAATGATACATAAGTGTGTGTGTGTGTGTGTGTGTGTGTGTGCGTTTGTGTCTGTACAGGTCATTCGTTCATTCGTTCAGGTCATTCGTTCCTTCACCTTTGTTTTTAATATGGCAGTTTTATACACCATCTTCTGTATATTTAACCTGTGTGGCTTTTGCAACACATAATCTCAGTCTGAGACTGAGCTTGGTCTGGATACCTAGATATCCTCTCCCCCCTGTTTAGATCAAAATGCTTCTGTTGGTTGTGTCCAACAGAATTTTTCAGGTGTTAATCCTGTCCTCATCATGTAAGGGGTAAAAGCCCACTTTTGATTGGTTACCTATCGCAGGAATACAAAACCAAACAGAAAGTGCAAATAGGCCTGGTGGCCATACTGAGCTGCAGAGTGAAATCAAATTGCTCACAGATCAGGATGGGTTTTCCCAGGCTACTGAATGCAAGTAATGCAAGTTACTTATTATGGTGAGGGATCGGCCTCTCAGTAACAAATGTCTCTATCCCTCCATCTCCCCCCATCTGTCCGTCTGTCCCCCCCTCACCCCTCCATTCCTCTCTCAGATGTGGCGGTCGGTGCTCCGTTCGGCGGTGCGGACCGCAGCGGCTGCGTGTTCATCTTTAATGGTGGTTCTGAAGGGCTTCACCCAGAGGCCTCCCAGGTGTTGAGCGGAACCTGGGGATCCAGCTCCGGCCCTCACGGCTTCGGCTTCACGCTGCGTGGGGACGGCGATATCGACAACAACCAGTACCCAGGTATGCACGACTTGGAACGCTAAGGCAGGATGACCTAGTTTTATCTCCCTCTTGCCCTTTTTTACCTTCTCTCTCTATCCCTCTCAGTCTCTGTGCTCTCTCCTTCTTTTGCTCTCTCCCTCCCTCTCTATTCCTTGATCTCTGGGAAGGTAATCAGAGCGGATGTAGGCCAAGGGCTTGAGGGAGAGAAGTGAGTGAACGAGTGGAGGGAGGGAGGGAGTGACAGAGAGAGAGAGAGAGAGAGAGAGAGAGAGAGAGAGATACTGAGGATGGAGAGAGAGATAGAGGGAGAGGTACACAGTGGAGGATTCCCAGGTGAGGTCATGGGGTCAGTTCTGCCATCCACAGAAAGTCTGTTTCTCTC
>PYXC01001172.1:1920000-1922500 GCA_015244755.2 Tenualosa ilisha | reverse complement strand
CATCGCATTGAGACAGGTGTGGAAATGATTGACAAAAACTGTAAGCAGACATGATGGGAACACACAAACACACTGAACTCAAATAGCCTGGGATGCCTTGGCATATGATAAAGTTGAGTGCCTCTAATGGCCGTGAGTATGACGAGTATCCAAAGCTCACACACACACACACACACACACGCACACACAAACTTAAACACACTATCAACCCACACAGTCTATGAATCCGAACATACAAACACACACACACTCACACACACACACGCTCACACACACATACACATGCATTCACTTCACTCTTTATCAGACACAGGGAGGAACAGTTCCACACACATGTTCTACCTGTGGTTCTCCTTCTCTCACTTTTTCCCTCCCTCTCTCTCTCTCTCTCTCTCTCTCTCTCTCTCTCTCTCTCTCACTCTCTCTCCAGCCCATATGCTGGGAGTGGGTGAGGGGTCAGGCTAGGGGCATGGGCAAAGGGGGTTGGGGGGTAGTGTGGCAGGGACAGGATGTGGGATAATTACCCCAGTCAGAGGGGAGACGGACTGAAGACATTACACACATACACACACACACACACAAACTTAAACACTCACACACACACACACACACACACACACACACAAATGCAAGGCATGCAAATGCAAAGACATAGAGACATGAGACATAGGGTATCACCGTTGTGTTCACACAACACACACACACACAGACACACACACACGCACACACACACATTGAAATCATAATTGCATTACCCATGCTCAATCAGACACACACACAGAAATTGGATCACATTACACTAATTTAGCCTCCCCTCAATCATGTCAATCATGTACAGATAGATACATACACACTTATTGATTTAGGCCACTCTCATTCAATCACACTCATTCACGCTGGCGCCCTCACTTGCAAACACACACACAGACACACACACATGTACACACACACACACGCATGCATGCACATGCATGCACACAAATGCACGGACGTACACACATGGTTTTGCCTTTAGCATGTGTGACGCAACTTGGCGGGGTCAGGGGCAGGTCTCCGTGGTTACGGTGGAATGTGTGTGCTGGGTTTCATCAGGCTCTGCTCCAGAGGGAGGGGAAGTCACAGGGCCTCAGGTTGTCACACCACAGCCAGGAGGTGTCACAGCATCTCTGGCCTTAACACCATGAAGCAAGAAATCTGTGCATGCATGTATGTGTGTATATGTGTGTGTGTGTGTGTGTGTGTGTGTGTGTGTGTGTGTGTGTGTGAGGAAGAGAGACAGGGAAAGGATGTATGTATATGTATGTGTGTGAGAGACTGCATATGGTTTTTGTAAGTGTGTGTGTGTGTGTGTGTGTGTGCATGTATGCGACTATGTATTGTATTTATGCACACATACACAAGTGTCCTTGAAACAGTTCCAAAAGGAAATTCTGATACCAAAGACTTATAGGCTGAATCCCATTTCTTTTCTTACCCCTTCCCCTTTACCCTAACCCTCCAACCTCGCCTGTCCCTTGAATCCCTCCCTATCCCTTGAAACAGGGTGACAAGTGGTAGGGGTGAAAATATTCCCCCTATGAAATGAGACGACATGTCAAATCACTTCCTTCAGAAAATATCAGGTGTCCAAGTGTGTGTCCAAGTCCATTAACATTACGTCATAACATTGCTGACCTTTGCCTAAGACAAATGATGTTACGATCAAAAACCTGACTGAGTATTGTATATTTTGTTGTCATAAGACTGGATGTAACACAAAACACACTACCATGACTCTAAAATGTATCATGAATGCCGAATTTAAACCGCTCTTTTGCCAGTCCATCAGTCAAAGTGGTGTTTATTTTCCACTGCTGAAACTTGTGTGTGTTTACATGACCTTAGAGACTATTTCAAAAACAAAAAAAATATACAGCAGTATTATCTCTCTCCCTCTCTCTCTCTCTCCCTCTCTCTATCCAACTATCTATCTATCCATCAGCCACCTATTAAATCGTCTGCTCGTCCGACCCTCAGCTTGCATTAGGAGGAGTGGGATGAGGAGGAAGAGGCCAGGCCTGAAAGGCACAGCTTGTGCAGTTCAAACTGGTTTTTAAAGACAAATGCCCCGTTTGTCAGACGCCTCATGGTCAACGAGGCTGAAAGGGCAAAAAAAGTGGGGCTAAAGGGTAGAAATAAAATTCAGCCGTAGAACAGTTCATTTAAAACCCAAGCACGTGAACGCTGCACAGCTAGAGACATTTCTACACACACACACACACACACATACACACACAAACACACACATCTGCGTGACAGCAGTGCATGGCTGTTTGATTTAGTTATTTGGTGGTGTTGAAATCACTGGTGGTGTGTTTGTTGATGTTTGTGTGTAATATTTATTTATATAAGAGGTTGCACATACTTGTGCTCTCCTCACCTCCCTTCCTGCTGATGAAGCCTTGCAGGGCTGTAGGAGTTACAAACTCGCCCATTACTATGTGAGACATGAGAGAGAGAA
>PYXC01001172.1:1907500-1917500 GCA_015244755.2 Tenualosa ilisha | reverse complement strand
TGTCTCTGTCTTTCTCTTTCTCCCTCTTTTTTCTATCAATGTGTCTATCTATCTCTCTTCCTCTCCTCCCTTCCTTCTCTCCCCCTACCTCCCTCCCTTTCTGCTTCCCACATGATGAGACTATGAAGGACTAGCTGCTGATAAATCCCATAGACAGACGAGACGTGACAAACGCAGTAACTGATGAATGCAGATGTATTGAGCTTCAGTCTGAGCTGTGATACAAGTTCCTGTGTCACACAGCTGCAGTCCAAACCTTTTTTTTTCTCCTTCGCTTGAGGGTGTGAAAATCAGTGTAGCTGGACAGGATTACACGTGTAGTGATCTTATTCTGCACACCAGCACTCGTGTGTCTGAATGAAAGGCGGTATTCAGCTTTCAACAAAAAGAAAGGCAAGACAAGGCAGGTTGGTGCCGGTCTGTGGAATGTCAGCACTGTGTGTGCGCCAATGCCAATCGTGTGCCAGCTTGCCCGTGTGCCATGCTTGTCCACTGGTCTTTAGTGTATGTGTGTGTGTGTGTGTGTGTGTGTGTGTGTGTGTGTGTGTGTGTGTGGTGCCTAGGTTCTGTAAGACTCTCTAGTCTGCAGTCCATGAGCAAGTGTGCTTTATTGCCCCTCTTTAAATGCCCTTTAAATTACTGCAAAGTGCAGCCCTAAAACTGACATCAGTGTTGAAAAGAGCCAATTCCCACAAATGCAAACAGCTACCTGAATGGTGTAGCCTGGTGTAGATGCAAAGCAAGAGTTTCAAAGGTGCTATAAAGTGTTTTCATTGAATTCTGTTTGTTTCTTGAGTGAAGACTTTGCCTTCGCTTGCATTGTATTCAATGCAGCGACCACATGTGGTTAAACCTGATAGGATAGGAGAGCTGGCCCAGCATTTGGTGGTTGGCATGCTGACTTTAGTGACTATTCAAGCTATATCTGAATTAAAATAAATGGTTAGTTTGAATCCCAGCTGCCACCGTTGTGCTCTTGAGCAAGGCACTTAACTCCAAGTTCCTCTTGGGGAGACAGACCCGAAGTAACATGTAAGTTGTATTGGATGAAAGCAGAAATGTAAAAGCATAATGTAAACTACATGGAGCTTTGGCAGTTTTTGAGTTCACACCAATACAGTTTCTTGACACTCTATTGCTATTCATAGGTTGTTTTATTTTGGGATGTTTTAACTCACTAAATTGCCCCGTAACTCTCTGGAACACAAGAGGAAATAGGGAAGAAGAAAAATGAGATGTCGTTCATTCATTGCTGTCGGAGAAAAATAGGCCTTCCTCCTACTCTCTGAACCCGCCGTCTGTTTCCTGAGCTGGGATTCGCCATCATCGCTCGTGTCCCCGCCAAGATGGGACATCTCTGCTTCCATTTATGTCCCAATTTCTTTTAAGTGGTCTGGAATCTGAGCAGAGTTCAAGAGGCCTGGGTCACATGCTCGTGTTACCCTCCGCTCGTGGCAAACCAGCAACCGCAAGCTGTTAGAATAGAATAGAAGAATAGAATAGAAGAATAGAATAGAAGAATAGAATAGAACGCCTTTATTGTCATTACACAGAGTGTAATGAGATTCAAAGCTGCCCCATAGAGTGCACACATAAAATGGATTGAAAAGTATGTACAAATCCAATATGCAAAAGAAAAATATGTATATATATATATTTACACAACAAAAGATAAAACCGTATAAATAAAAAAAAAAAATAAAATAAGTAATAATAATAAGAATGGTTTGGTGATACTCTGGTGGTATAGGTAAAGTGACACCCAGAGAGGCTGCCCATGAGTGAGTTGTTTCCCATGAAGCATCTTTGCTGTGGGGCTCCTGAGCGCCAGGACTGCAGAGCTGCAGGGCACGCCAAGATTGGGGGCTGGATTGTGTTACTGAACCAGCAGGGGAGTTTAAGGGTTAAGCACATATATAAGTGTGTGTGTGTGTGTGTGTGTGTGTGTGTGTCTGGTGTCAGCATGTCCTTCCACTACCAGCTGGGTTATTTTCCTTCTCTGTCCACCAACCTGTGATGTGGCTGTGTGAAGTGTTTTGGGGTTAGGTGACGATTGTGTCCTTTGTTCCTCTCTTTTCATTTTTTTTCTTTCTTTCTTTCTTTCTTTCTTTCTTTCTTTCTTTCTTTCTTTCTTACCCCACCCCCACCTCAAACACACTCTCTAACCCACCACACACACACAAACTCTCTCTCTCTCTCTCTCTCTCTCTCCATGTAGGAAGAGGCAGAGTTTCGAGATAAGTTGACACCCATCAGTGTGGCTCTGAACTACAGTCTTGACCAACGCGCCTCTTATGCTGGCTTGGCCCTCCGCCCAGTTCTGGATCACTACAGCAAGACTTTCCACCAAGAGCAGGTGAGGGTTCTACCTTCACCTGAGTGTGTGTGTGTGTGTGTGTGTGTGTAGAGATGTTTACAGCCAAATTCAGGGGAGATCAAGCACAATGTAACCCTGTGTATGGGCTTGTCTTATCTGCTGTTTACAATCAGAAACAGTAAGACATAAGAATAATAAAAACATTTTTTATATATATATATATTACATTATATTATTTTTACATTTATCAAACCCTCAAAGTGCAACCATGATGCAGTCATGAAAAAAAGTTATTTTGAAGGACCTTTTGGCAAAAGCCTTAGGTTAATGTTAACTCTTAATCTAGGGCACGTACTCCAGCTCAGCTCAGGCAAAGACTGTAGGATTAAAGGAGAAATCCGATGTAAATCAACCCGTAGCCCTGTTGTTGGAGCTCACAGAGTGCTGTTGGTAGGAAAAAGAATGAGAAAATTTGATATAGCATTAGACTGAATGGCGAATTGGCAGCTAACACTAACTGTGTGGGGCCACTCACTTTCAGTTTTATTTTCCAATGCCCCATTCACTTAATGTTAGATGCCAGTTTGCTATTTAGTTATATGGAATTTTATGGCTCTTTTCAGTGAATTCGAACAACAGGGCTATCGATTGATTGATGGATTTTTCCTTTAAAGAAAAGTACAATATCAACATCCTTTTAGGCCAGGTTCAGCAAGATACTGTTCAGTGTTCAGATGCCTGTTGTGACTTTTGAGAACAGATTCATTCAAGATTCCAAAGTGTTTGGAGGTCCTAGAGAAGGTAGAAATAAGTGCTTTTGGAGAAGTTTAACTTGTAGCTAGTCTCTTTGCCCGTGTGCTATTTATGTCTTGATCCGTGTTTTTCAGGCTAACATTCTGCTGGACTGTGGAGAGGACAACATGTGCATCCCAGACCTCAAGCTGTCCGCTGTGATGTAAGTGTGTGTGTGTGTGTGTGTGTGTGTGTGTGTGAGGGTGTGTGTGAATGTGTTCTTTGACCTAAATTCCTGTGCTTTTATGTGAGTTGGTAGTTTATTAGTTTGGTGAATGGTATTTGTATGTGCATGTTGCTGTTTGTATGTATGTCAGTGAGAGGGAAAGTGTGTGTGTGTGTGTGTGTGTGTGCTTATGTTTAGAGATGCAGTGCTGGGTAATGTATACATTTGGCATGTGTAAGCAGTTTTCAGGCATTCAGCAATCAGTCACATACATACACACACACAGCACAATGTGTGACTGGCAGTGACACACAGAACAGATAGTCCTGCTCTCTCACACACACAGAAACATACACACACACACACACACACACACACTCAAATTCTTTACAATCAAATCTCTGAGGCCATCATGCATTACTGATTTGATTCATCAGGCCTTAATGGCTAGCTTGCAGAACCAATTTACTGACTTAATCAGCAAGGCAATCTGTGATCCCTGCAGGTATCACAGCATTAGCAGCTCCTGCAGAGTAGTGCACATCACATCTGTCAGAACTTCTATGAAATCAGCCGCCAAACTTTGGTGGTAAGCAAAAGCACTCGGTGTATGTGTCCCTTGGATTAGAGCTTTGGTGGTAAGCAAAAGCACTCTGTGTATGTATCCCATAGATTAGAGCTTTGGTGGTAAGCAAAAGCACTCTGTGTATGTGTCCCATGGACTAGAGCTTGAACAGGGACTGACACGGATTGAGGAAATAGAAAAAAGGTTAAACAACAGCATAGTGTAAAATAAGTTTTCTTGTCTACACTTTACAGTAATTGACTGCTTGGTGTGTGTGTGTGTGTGTGTGTGTGTGTGTGTGTGGGTGTGTGTGTTTTAGGGATCGGGAGGAATTGGTCATTGGTGATGACAATCCCCTTATGTTGACAATAAACTCAGCCAATGACGGTGAAGGAGCGTACGAGGCGGAGCTTCACGTGTTCCTCCCCCCTGAGGCAGACTATGTCGGAGTGGAGCGGAGACGAGAGGTAGTCATGCACACACACACACACACACATGCACACACACATATGTGTACGCACAGACACACACACAAAGAACATGAGAAGGCGCAGGGACAGACACATAGTGTCACAAATACACATCTGAAAACAAACACACACACACACACACAAAGAAAGACCGCACATGTCAGCACACTTATTCAACACACCACCAGAAACAGAGCAGTCTTGAGTTGCACCCAATCCATCCTTCAATAATGTCCACACCAGTGCTATGTTTGTGATATATCATTGATCCAGTGCTATGTTTGTGATATATCATTGATCCAGTGCTATGTTTGTGATATATCATTGATCCAGTGCTATGTTTGTGATATATCATTGATCCAGTGCTATGTTTGTGATATATCATTGATCCAGTGCTATGTTTGTGATATATCATTGATCCTTATCTGGCTTATTTAAACTTATGCTAGATGCCAATAAGGACGACACATGAGAAATAATATGTTTATGTAAGGAGATGTGTTTATGTCAGTGTGTATTTGCTGTAGTGTGTGTGTGTGTGTGTGTGTGTGTGTGTGTATGAGGGGGAAACATTGAGAGAAACATTGTGTTTATCTGTTGCTTTGTGTGAGCGTGCATGCTTGCACATCTGTGTGTGTGAGAGAGAGAGAGAGAGAGAGGGAGAGAGAGAGGGAAAGAAAGAAAGCTAAGCATGTGTGCATTGTATGTGAGCCTTTCTTTAATCCAACTAGAATCCAGAGAATGTTGATTTAATTAAGACTTCACTTGTTTCATCCCCCAAACCAATACCATATGTGCAGGTGTGTGTGTGCGTGTGTGTGTGTGTGTGTGCGTGTGTGTGTGTGTGTGTACCCATTCATCCATAAATCACTTATCTACTGTAGGCTATATGAATGGATGCACTTATGGTCTCACCCACACTTAAAGCAATCAGCAGTCTTATGTGAGAACCAGAAACATTCCACTGTTTACATTTTCCATAATTCCCGCCATATTTACATCAATAGCACAGAGTAACAGATCAGCTTTCTCTCTCTCTCTCTCTCTCCCTTTCTCTCTCTCTCTATTACTCTTTCTCTCTATCTATTGCTCTCTCTTTGTCTCTCTCTCTCTCTCTATCACTCTCTCTCCATCTCTCTATCTATCGCTCTCTTTTCATTTTTCCCGTTTGTCTTCTTCCATCTTTTATTAGTTTAGCAGACTTCCTCATACTTTGGAGAGAGGAGTAATTGCTGTGCGTGGTCCAGAGTGGACTTTAATGCAGTTTACATGAACCCATTAGAAGCCACCGGGGATAGAGTGAGTCAGGGAAGGAGAGAAGGAGAGAGAGAGAGAGAAAGCAGAAGATGAGAGAGAGAGAGATGACAGGCAGAGGCCCCCAGTGATGAATGCATCGCTCACTACTGTCCTGACTGCTCTGTCTTTCCCCTCTCTGTCCCTCCTCTACGCTTTTTACTCCTCTGTGACACACAGTGTTCTCCCCCTTCTCCTCTTTTTCTCTCTCCACTGTTTTTTTCTTCTGTTTTTCTTCTGTTTTGTTCCTCTCTCTCTCTCTCTCTCTCTCTCTCTTCCTTTTGATACCCTGCAGCTGTGGACATTGGATGTGCTTATTCTTGTAAAAGTGTGACTGTGTGTGTAAGAATGTGTGAAAGATAAAAAGAAAGAAGAGTGAAAAACAATGATACTGGAGATCTTCCTGAATTCAGTATGACTGAAGCGCTGCTTTTTGGGGAAGGAACCTGAACAATCCAGCAAAAGTCTACGGGAAAAAAATAAATTAAATTAATAAAAACTTTAACCTCACTGTGCCACTTTTTGAAAAATGTCTGATGCCAAAATGTGTGGAAATGTTTGGGTTTTAAAAATGTAAAATTACCTTTTAAAGAGAAGTGTTGGTCTGTGTGTGTGTGTGGTGTATTAATTTTTATTGCGCTAAACCTTCCCCTCCTCTCTCTCTCTCTCTCTCTGTGTGTGTGTGTGTGTGTGTGTGTCAGGACTTGCAGAGGCTGAACTGTGAGCATCGTTCGGAGAACGACACTCGGGTAGTGGTGTGTGACCTGGGCAACCCCATGATAGCAGGAACTAATGTAAGACAACACACACAGACACACACACACACACACACACACACAGAGAGAGAGAGAGAGAGATAGGCAGACAGACATTTTTTCGTATTTTAAGGATGACATTTGACAGTAGAAAAGCTACAAGCCCCAGAATCTTTTTCTGATAGTTTCCCCCATGTGTCAGGATACACCATGCAACATTTTTGTGGGTTATTTGACCATTTATGCAGTTGCAGTACCATGATATTTACACTTGCATCATTTTGCCAGAGGTTTTTGACAAAAAGGTGTTTTGGCCCCTGAGACCAAATAGGGCCGAGTTGGGGGGTGGTCGTTATCAACTTGTGATGGCCCAAGGTATATAAGATATATAACAGGAAATAATAGTGGAAAAAAGGTAGCAAAAAACTTCCTGTGAGGTGGACTTGGCTCCCAGCCTAAGAGTCCAAGGTCAGACAAAAATGATATGTGTGTATAATTTATAAGACAGGAGTCTGAGTGTAAATAGTCCTTTCCCTCCTGAACAGGAAACTGTCAATGGGAGGATACCCTACAGCTGATGAATTAGAGAAAGGGTAGAGGAAGAGGGGAGAGATGGGGGACACACACACACACACACACACACGCAAGCACACACACACGCACACTTGTACACAAACACACATACACACACTTGCACACATTGTCATGCAGACTTTATGTTCAACACTTTCTCTCTCAAACACATTTGATAACCTAAAACATCAACAAAACCCCAGAAAACAGTTTTTTTAAAAAAATACGTTTATTAACAGGCCATTACTGTGTTATTACATGGGCTGCTGTCTCAGATGTTGGTTCCAGCTGTGTTTGTATTTCCAATTAGTCGGCAATATTTACGGCTCCAGCGACACACAGGGTATTGTGTTATGGCAGCAAAACTAATTAAATTTAGAGCAGGACAGAGCCAAGGAGTAAGGAGCAAGGAGAAAGAGAGAGAGAGAGAGAGGAGAGAGAGAGAGATAAAAGATGTGGGAAGAGAGGAAAGGAGAGGGTTAGCTGGACACACACACTTCATCCTCTTCATGGCACTGACAGGAAGGCCTGGCTTAGGGAGAGTCAAGAGATAGATTACCATGGGAAACTTGAAACACTCACATTTACACACACACACACACACACACACACACACACACACACACACACACACACACACACACACACATTCACAAAAGTCGGAGGCATACACACACACAAATCAACATGCACAAACATGCACAAAAAGACACACACACACACATCACTCACAGGAATGAAAGTGTGGACAGATACACAAGTAAGGGTATGGATTACACTCAACCCTGCAACTTCATCCAAACAGAAACTCTTAAACCCACTCCTTACCAACACCACACATTTTTCCATCAATGCTAATGTATTGTCAGAGACATGTATCATATATCATATAGATCTAAGCACGCACACACACACACACACACACACAGAGAGGGGGGGGGGGGCTGAAACAGCTCTGTAGAAGATTACTACACATACAGTATATTAATGTGAACATGCACAGACACACACACACACACACAAACACATGCATTCTTCTACAGTCCACACCCTGTCTGATAAGTCTCAGGAGTGATTGTGTTTCGGGGGCAGGACATGCAGTGTGTGGCCATCAAGTTTTCCAGAATGTTCCAGGGAGACTCAGGGCTGAGTGGTTAGGGCTATTTCCAGATGGTAAAGCCATTGAACAACCTACTGAACATCCAGCATTATTGATGTAGCATTAAACATTTGTCTCTGTGTGTGTGTCTGTGCATGTGTGTGAGTGTGTGTATGTGTGTGTGTGTGTGTGTGTGTGTTGGGTAGAGAGAGCGAAAGCACTTTGGATGAAATACACAATATGTCAAATAATTGTATTCACACCTTGTGTTTAGTTCAGGTAATATATATATGTGTGTGTGTGTGTGTTTTGATGAAGGTGAGGAATGTATCGTGTGTGTGTGTGTGTGTGTGTGTGTGTGTGTGTGTGTTTTGTGAAAGTGAGGAATGTATCTCGTGTGTGTTGTGGTGTGACTGTTTTCATGGTGGGAGTTGGTGTGTGACGACGGTCTTCTATGTCTCCTGCTATGTTCCTATCCTGTTTTCTCCATCTCTCCATCCCATAATTTCATCTTCGGAAGTGGGTGATTGCATGTGTTTGTGTGTGTATGTATGTGTATGTGTTTGTGTGTCTGTGTGTGACTGTCCATGTGCATGCGTGTTTTTGGCTGTGGGAGACCAAGAGAGATGACAAAAGAATGAATGGGAAAGTGTGCAGTGTGTGTGTGTGTGTGTGTGTGTGTGTGTGTGTGTGTGGTGTGTGTGAGAGAGAGAGAGAGAGTCTTTACCTCAGAGTCATGCTTACATAGTGACCTCATTGTCCTGTAGTTATCTGCTGGACTCTGTCAGCATGTACCTAAAGAGTCCCAGACCTCCCGGCTCTTTTCCTCCACTCTCCTCTTCCCTCGTTCCTTATCACTTGCCATCCTTCCTCTCCTCTCTCTTCTCCTCTTCCCTCTCCTCTGCTCCTCTCTCTCTGCTCCTCTTTTCCTCTCCTCTCTTCTTCCCTCATCTCTTATCATCTGTCATCTCTGCTTTCCTCAGCTCCCTCTCTCCTCCTCCCCTCCTCTCCTCTCTCCTCTCTTCTCCTCTCCTCCCTCTCTCCTCCCCTCCTCTCCTGTCCTAATGTGCTCCCCTCTCTTCTCCTCTCCTGTCTTATCCACCTCTTCTCCTCTCCTCTGCTCCCCTCTCTCCGCCCCTCCTCTCATCTCTTCTCCTCTGCTCCCATCTCTCCTCTCCTCTTCTTCTCCTTTTGTCTCTTCAGCATCTCTGTGATCCCCCACGCCTGCATTGTGTTCTCATGAACCGCGTCCGTAGAGCGCGTAGTTGTGCAGTAATCTAACCCACGGGCCGGGCTAGGCCCGTCCTTCCTCACGCGCCAGGGCTCTGGGCCAGGCCATATTTCAGCTGCAGCAGCTGGAGACCAACTCATTATTTGTGTTTATTACTTCAGGACCATTCATGGACTCGCTTTTATGTTGATTTAGCTCTACATCTGAATCTGAGAATGGGCTGAGTGATGTGTGTGTGTGTGTGTGTGTGTGTGTATGTGTATGTGTGTGTGTGTATGTGTGTGTATGTGTGTGTGTGTGTGTGTGTATGTGTGTGTGTGTGTGTGTATGTGTGTGTGTGTGTGTGTGTGTATGTGTGTGTGTGTATGTGTGTGTGTGTGTGTGTATGTGTGTGTGTATGTGTATGTGTGTGTATGTGTGTGTGTGTGTGTGTGTGTGTGTGTGTGTGTGTGTGTGTGTGTGTGTATGTGTGTGTGTGTATGTGTCTATGTCTGTCTTGTTTACATATGCAAGCATGACATCTTGAATATGTATGCATGTGCATACAAGTATTGGGTCAATGTATATGTAGATGCACAGGTGCAGGCATCGGTGCGTGTTTGTGTCTGTGTCTGTGTGTGTATGTTTGTGTACATGTGTGTGAGTAAATGTGTGTGTGTGTGTGTGTGTGTACATGCATGTTAGTATAGGTAATGGACTGAAAGACGATGGCAGAGTGAGAGAACGAGAAACAGGGTGA
>PYXC01001172.1:1857500-1892500 GCA_015244755.2 Tenualosa ilisha | reverse complement strand
AGGCTACAATGCAGATGGAATTATGCTATTTTAAAATAGTTTATACATAAAAACAGACTGAACTACTAAAATACATCATCAGCTGTATTTAAAACACACACAGTGGAAATATGGTGTATATGTTTCTACCACTTGTCTAGCAACATCGCTGGTCAAAACATAGATAAAACACATAGATGCCAATTTGGCGCCCCCGTATCCCGCCCCCCCCCATATGCTCATATGCACCGCAAATACTGCTTACCCCATTTTTTGCACAACTGTCTGTGTGTGTGTGTGTGTGTGTGTATGTTTCTTTCCTTGTGTGTGTGTGTGTGTGTGTCTGTATGTGCATGTGCGCGCGCACGTGTGTGTGTGTGTGTTTGCACTTTTCACAGACATTTTGAATCAAATGAAACAATTGCTCACCGTTTATAAACTTCAAATGCCGTTACATTGTAGTCCACTCCAATCATGTAATCTCTGAAAAAGAAGTGAGTTCAGCAGAAGGTTAGAGAACCTTATTTACTTCCTCACAGCACTGAGCTGAATCAACATCATACATGCATAGTGCGCGCACACACACACATACACACACACACACACACACACACACTTGCATTCTTAGGGGCTTGCCTGTGTTCCATTGTAAAGGCTACTCTGTTCAGGGTGACATGGGTAGTGAGTAAAGGGAGGGAAAGGGTTAAACTTAGGAGACTGGCAGGCAGAATAAACACAGTCATGTGTGGAAAGACGGAGAGTGTGTGTGTGTGTGTGTGTGTGTGTGTGTGTGTGACTGAGTGATTCCGGCTATTTGGAAGGTGGAAGTAGCTGATTTTCCCTCCCAGCTTTTGACCAATGGCAGCGCTCACTGAAAGAGCCAGAAACCTCACTGATCTGAAATGCATTCAGGGTCAACCCCACACTTCCGGTTTTACAGCGTGTGTGTGTGTACGTTTGTGTGTGTGTGTGTATGCGTTTGTGCATGTGTGTATATGTGTGCACGTGTGTGTGTATGTGTGCACAAGTGTGTGTGTGTGTGCACGTGTGTGTGTGTGTGTGTGTGTGTGTATGTGTGTGTCTGGGTCTGTCTCTGTGTCTGGGTGTGTTCTTGAGTGGGGGTATGGAAATATCTGAATGATCTATACATTGTATGCAAAAACAAAGCTCTTAAAGCAACCCTGTGTGTGTGTGTGTGTGTGTGTGTATGCGCCGGTGTCTCTGTGTGTGCGTGTGTGTGTGTTTCTTAGATTGGGACGTTTGTGGTATGGGCCATTCCTGACGTGTCCTTTGCCATTCCCCTTTGGGTGATCATCCTGGCCATCCTGCTGGGCCTGCTGGTGCTGGCTATGCTCACAGTGGCCATGTGGAAGGTAAGAACAAATGCACACTTGCACGGATATAAGCATGCATGCGTGCACACACACACACACACACACACACAGTCTCACATGGGTACGGTTGCACACACACACACACACATAGATACATACAGAAACACGCACGCACATACACATACAGAGCATTTTTGGTATAAGAGTATTTGCATAGACACACACACACACACATACACAGCACCTCTGGTATGAGAGTACATGCACGGAGCAGAGACACACACACACACACACATACACAGAGAGAAAGAAAGAGAGAGAGAGAGAGCAGAGTACTTGCACAGAGAGACACACTTACACTGAACACATACCGCTCTACTTGTTGCTCTGTTAATTATGTGTTAATAAATTCTTCAAAGACACCCAGCCTGGGGATAAACACATGTCTTGAGTGGAGCTGTGTGTGCTTGTGTGTGTGTGCCTGCCTGTGTGTCTGTGTGCTTATATATTGGTGTGTCTCTGTGTGTGCCTGTATGGCTGTGTGGTGTGTGTGTGTGTGTGTGTGTTTGTGTGTGTGTGTGTGTGTGTGTTTGTAATTAAAAGAAAATGTACTCAGTTGTTGTTCTGTAACTACCGTTCTGCATCAGAGCAAAAGCCAAACAAACTGATGGGGGGTATAAAGGAATGATGACAGAGAGAGGAATACAAGGAGAAAGAAGAAAAACCAGGGTAGAAAGAGAGAGAAAGAAAAAGAGAGGGAACAGAAGGAAAAAGAAGGAGAGAGAGAGGAAGGGGTGTTGTGCCTGTTCAGTATTAATGAGTCATGTAGATCTTATCAGTCATGATGTGTGTGCCTGTGCCTGTGTGTGTATGCGTGTGTGTGTGTGTGTGTTAATAGCTCATGTAGATGTTATCCTCGTTGTGTCTGCAGTTGTGTTCTCAGACTTTTGATTTGGTTTGTGTCCCCATTGGGGGGCCTCTAATTCAATTGGTCAAAAGCAACCCACCCCCCCCCCCCACCACACACACACACACAGACAAACACACACAAACATTTGAAACATTGGAATCTTTAGTGCATATTTGTGTTTTTGAGTGTGTGTGTATGTGTGTCTGTGTGTGTGTGTGTGTATCTGTGCGTGTGTGTGTGTGTGTGTGTGTGTGTGCGTGCGTGTGTGTGTGTTTGTGTCCCAAGAGTGTTTTTACATCCATGTCGAGACAAATGCCAAGGTTTTCATATTATATCAGGCTATTGTGCAGATCATTGTAAAAAATCTCATCCAGCCCAGCCTCTCTCAGGGACTCTCAGGTTTGTGCTCCTTGCTTCATGTAAAAAGTATTTCAGTGAGTGTTGGGAGGCATGTTCATGACTGTTTTTGTCATTATAGATCTTCTTAGCACTACCATATTATGTCTCTGACCCTGGCTTCAGGGCCAACCTTTGTGCTAAATTGGCGGTCAGTGGTAAAGTGGGACGGTACTTGAAGTGCGTGGGATGGTATTGGAAGATGTCTAAATAGTGCCACCTACTGGACATTTAACATTACTGCAGAGAACATTACTCTATGCATATGGCTTATGTGAGAGAATCTGTAATGATCATCATGCAGGGATTGTATATACTTGAAAGAATACTTTAGGTGTGATGTGGTGTCTTATACAGCAAGAGTTATGGCATTACCTATTGCTTATTTTGCTGTTGGTGTTGATGTTTTTGCACATAGGACAATTTAACAGTAAGAAAGGGAAATAATGCCAAATGCACTGCTAGTATCTTATCCTTTTCTTCTCTGTCCTCCCTTCACTTTCTGTTGTCCCTGCAGTGTGGATTCTTTGATCGGGCGCGGCCGCCAAAGGATGATGTGTCCGACCGAGAAAAGCTCACGGGAGACAAGTCCACAGACGCATGAGAAAAGCTGTCTGTGTGTGTGTGAACGGGAGAAAGAGAGATAGAGAGAGAGATTGAAAGACTCTTTATAACCTCTCCATTCTCCAGTTACCTGCCAATAACTCACTGTCCCCATTCCCCTGAATGAACTACAAATCCCACATTGCAATGGGGCACCTCTCACATTGACACATGACCAAAAACCATGCTGCCTATGCAGACCATCTCTTGTCTCTCCTGCCACCTGGAGTAACCCCTCCTTCTCCTTCCCCTGTCTTCCCTCAAATGAAGACAGTGAACAATGGTGAATTTACATCCACAAATCAGAGGAAACAGACCAGGCTAACCACCTCTGGAGTTCAGATATCCAGAGTCAGCACTAGACTTCAGGAATGCGAGCCATCACGTTGACATGAAGGTAAAAGCCCAAAGCCTAAATAAGGCTAGTGGACCATGATGTTCCTCTTGGACCGGACCAGTTCCTACTCTTTTGTTACTATTCCATTCTGCCACATACACGTTGTAGTTCATCACCGCTGTTGCCCCAGCTACCTGCTATCATGCAGACAATGCCCTCTATTGGTCACTTTCTGAATAACAGTACTGCATTGACAAATAAGGACGTGTGTCTGAGGTGCCTTTGTAGCCCCCTATGGGAAGCAAGCTTGGACTGGATGGTGAAGGATTTTGGAGGACAGATTACTGAGATTGCCTTTAAATGACACTCTAGTTGCCTTAATGACACAGGGCAGGACCTGAACTTTGAACATTTAAGGATCGTGAGTGTGCCTGTAATGGGTTGCACAGTGACTGTTTCAGCTGTACCCGCCTATAAATGCCTTTGTGGCCTAGATGGCTACCTTCCATTCAACGCACACACACACACACAAACTCATAGACACACACACGCTCACACACACACACACACACACACACACACACACACACACACACACACATTTATTTCAACATACACATATGGAACACTCAGGAAGCAAATTACTTTGTTTCATGTGTCTGTCTGACTTGAGATCAGAATGAATGTGTTGCATGCTTGCCTCTTTAACTGAATCAATATCCGTTAACATCCATTTGCCTTAATAACTTCACATAGGATATTCGAACACACTTGGGAGAAGATTGCTTTTGATATTGAAATGATAATTATTCACCATGTTCCAGAGATTATGTAGATGAATGAATTCCAGCTGCTTGTAGCTGGCCATAAATGCATATAAATTTCAGTAGGCTATATATTATTGATAAGTGCAATATTGTGAGAACTTGGAAGGATGCTGAAGGGGCCTTTAACACTGGGATATTTTATTTTCGCTTGAAGTGTATGAGTAGAATATAGACTTGTTTTTGTGTATATGTTTGAGTGGTTATGTTTGTGAGCATGAGTGTGTATTGGTTTGATGCAAGTTAGCCAGGCATGGTCCCTGGCTACGGGCTAGTCTAGTCTGGAGATTCCATTGGAAAGGGCACAGCCTTACACATACACAGGACTGTCTCAAGCTAGACATCAAAGTGGATATTTATTTCACCTTTTTTTAATAAAAAGAAAAGAACACCCACTCCTAATATTTACAGTCTGTACTCATCACTATTTTTCAGTCCCAAATCTAATTGTCTATTTTCACAGTTTGTGTCTGATTTTTGCCTGTTTATTGTGTATTGTAACACAGTTGTTTTGAGGTTGCATAGATGGACAAATTTTCTATTAAAATAAAGTCTTTTTAAATCGCAAATGGTTAAGTGGAATGATTTCCTGATTTTGTTTGGAGGGAAGACTACTTTTCATTCACCTTATATATTTTGTCCTTTCTTTTAGGCCTATGTGTTAGCCAATTTTCGAATGTTACGTCTGATTTGATAATGGTTTATGCGAGCCTACAAAGAGCCACGCGCTTTGACGCATCGTGACGCCATTTCAGGATACACAATCAATTTGAACGGTACATTTTCTGGCCTAAGTCACAACGTTTCACGTTAAACGAAAGAGAAAGTAAAATGGCTGCGAGCATTCCACGCAGGCAAGGATCTGTCCCCGAGGAGGATCTCTTATGTCCCGTTTGTTTTGACATCTTTAGAAACCCCGTTCTTTTGTTGTGCAGTCACAGCATCTGTAAAGCCTGTATATTGCGGTTTTGGAGTCAAAAAGGATCTCGTGAATGTCCGATATGCCGGCGAGTGTGCGCAACTGACCCTCCGTGCAACTTAGCATTGAAGAATTTATGTGAATCATTTCTTCAGAACGAAATTAAGGATGATATTTTTTCAAGAATGCCCGAGGTACACTGCATTCCACATAAAGAGCAGTTCAAACTTTTTTGTTTGGACGACAAACGACCTGTTTGTCTGGTGTGCCAAAGTTCAAGGAAACATTCTGAACATAAATTTCTTCCAATCGATGAGGCTGTGCAAGATTACAAGGTAAATTTTGCATGAGATGTGATGGATGATGTCATTATTTTGTTTAGTTGTGCACAGTTTTGAGGAAAAAAAGGAATAAATCTTAACAATAAGGTAAAGTCAACTGCACACTGATATTGCAGGATCAGCTGAAGGCTGCATTGAAGCCTCTACGGGAGAAACTCAGAGTGTACATCCAAAAAAAACAAACCTACCAGCAAACATCCAGTCACATTAAGGTATCTTGGCTATGACTTGCAAATACTGAACATACTTACATTAACTATACAGTAACTGTTCCCAGTTCTTCAAGTTTGGACATTTCTGTTTCAGACTCAAGCACTCAATACAGAAAAACAGATCAGGGGACATTTTGAGGAGCTTCACAAGTTTCTGCAAATTGAACAGGCAGCCCATATTAGTGCTCTGAAGGCAGAGGAGAAGAAGAAGATTTGCAAGATAGAAGAGAGGATCGCGAAGATCAACAAAGATATCGCCACCCTTGCAGACATTGTCAAAACCACAGAAAAAGAGATGCGAACAGAGCATGCTGTTTTTCTTCAGGTGAGGGTCACATGGACATCTCTCACTCATTATGTGAATGCATCATAGCCTACAGGGCATCATGTGGTTAGCGGGGTAACACATAGTCCGCCATTCAGTTTTGGAAAATAATTTTAATGGATAATCATTTTCCAATAAAAATAATAATAATAATAATAATAATAATTGTCTTCATGACAAGGAGTACATTCCTTCACTAACTGGTGGCAGACAGTATTATTGTGTCCATATTATGCATCAAATTATTAGATTAGATTACACATGTATGAATACAGAGTAATGAAATACAGTTTAGCATCTAATCAGAAGTGCAAATAGCATGAAGTGCAATATGTGCAGTAGGTACAGTTAAGAGCAATGTAAAAGTGGAAATAGATATGTGCAGATTATGTACAAATAACTTGTGGTGGGAATAGTTATGTGCAGTTTATGTACAAATAAATTGTGGTGGGAATAGTTATTTATGTGAGGGTTGCCAGCGCTTGTAGGAGCATTTAATGACATGTTTATGTTCTTTCCACAGAATTTTAATTCTACAATGGAAAGGTAAGTATACTGCCACTAACTGCCACTAACTGTTGTTTTCTCTGTGGCATAAGTCAGGAGACATTAAGCAGCAAGGACTCTGTTATTTCAGAACCAAGAATGCTCTGCCAGATCGACCACAGCAGCCAGACGGTGTCTCTGGATGTCTGATCAATGTGGCAGAACACTTGGGCAACCTAAAGTTCAGGGTCTGGAAGAAGATGAAGGAACTGGTTCAATACAGTGAGTTGATTTGGCGCTCACACATACACACACACACACACGTGCGCGCGCGCACACTCACTCGTGTAATGAAAAGACACGTGTTTTTGTACGTCTAACAGAGCTCTGTGCAAGATGATGAAAATGTCATATATATATATATATATATATATATATATATGCTTATGATTGTAAATAATTTGATATTTTAAATGACCTCTGTAGCTTCAGTGATTTTGGACCCAAACACTGCACACCCACGTCTCATCCTATCCAGCGATCTGACCACCATCAGCTTCGGGGGTGCAAAGAAGCTTCCAGATAACCCAGAACGATTTGATTACTGGGAGTGTGTCCTGGGCGCCAACGGCTTTGACTCGGGATGCCACTGCTGGGAAGTCATGCTCGGAGACAGCAAAAGCTGGGACGTTGGCGTGACCACAGAGTCCAATCAGACAAAGGGGAGCAGTTTCTCGTGGGAGAGAGTGTGGCGAGTGGCTTACCGGGAGAAGGGTATGCACTACTCAGGTCCTCACGTCCACGCACTGGAGCACCGGCTGCAGAGGCTCCGAGTGCACCTGCACATCGACAGAGGACAGCTGTCCTTCTGGGACCCCGTCAGCAACACACACCTGCACACCTTCACACACACTTTCACAAAGAGAGTCTTCCCCTTCTTCTACACCACCCCCTCACAGGCTCCTCTGAAGATTTTACCAGGGAAGATCTCAATAGAACAACAAGATTAGAGCGGATAAAGCAGGTCAGCCACACATAATGAGCAAATTTAATGTTATGGAATAGATCAAGTTCTGAGCCATTGTCACTGTTAATTTTGACTATTCTTTAGTGTTCTATGTTCAGGGACAGACAGTTCTTTTCACCATCGCTTTTCACCAGCAATGGTTCAGTCTGCCAGTGCAGGTTCAGTCCTCAGAGAGTGTCTGCTGCCAAGTAGAATCCTGGGCCAGGTCACCTGGAACAAGCATGCTTTGTATTCTACAGGGTAACAACTGGCGCTCTTTCTGTATGTGGACTATAGTGTTCTATGTTCTATGTTCTAAACTCTTGTTGCATCATTGTTTCCTGCATTAAATATTAAGAAATATTCTGTTCAGTTTATACCTGATATCTGCTTGCGTCAGAAGGATAAAGTTTATTAATGACTTTTCTTCTCACTCCTCCTGTGACACTTCATGCTGTGTCATTCAGGCATTTTATCTTTCATTAAGTTTGGGCTGAACTGGTGTTGTATTAGCTTTGCAAAATGGAGCCCCATGTAACTGTGAAAGCTTTGTTAAAATGTGCAATAAATACACATTTTGTATACTCCTGCTTTGTGTATACAGTGTCCTACATAAACAAACCTCATAATATATGTGCAGTGACAATCAGGAGATATTATAATCTCTCTATGCATTCCTGTGTCTGTTCTCCGTTACCACTGATTCAGCCAACTCTTACAGTTCTTTTTTTCAATTGCTAACAAGCATTAACCTATACTTAAAATACTTTTTCTAAACACCTACATCACACAATTAACCAAACTGTTTCCTAATAAAAAGCACATTCTGTTAGCAAAATGCTAAGTCTGCAATGAAAAATGCTGAAAACCTCTCTCTATACACACTAACACCACTAAAACAGAGACAATCTGAAAACTAAACAGACCACTAAAACAGAGACAATCTGACTCAAAATCTAATAATTGTACCTAACACGAGCATGCTTGCTTTACACAGCAGCCAGTCATAGTACACTAACTTCACTTTTCTACATTCATTTTCATGTTTTTCAAATCCATGACATCATGAATTACATTGACTTACATTGACTTAAAAAACCCACTTCCATTTACTTTACAGTTTATCAGTTATATTTGTGTGAGTGTTTACAGTAATGTGTGCAAAATCATTATATGTTAGATAATGATGAACAATTCTTCAGGAATTGTTGCAGATGCATAGGTCTGCAGGTCTTTCCAGCTGTTGTCTTGTCCAGTCTGTAATCACTATTTCAAAACTCCAAGTACAACAAGCCATCAGTTAACCATCACCTGTCAACTTCTATCGTCTATCTGTCAACTTCTACGTCTATCTGTTAAGTGTTTTTTCAAGACTAATCATCTATATAACCAATGTGCTGCTGTTATTGCCAAACTAAACGTTTTGTACTGTATTTTAAATTTTGGACATTAGAGTTCCAATTCTGGTACGCGGTATGTAAGCATTTGCCAATAAGACATAAAAGATGCATAATTTTGGTGTTAGGGTGATCCTGTGTGTAAAGGAAATGTAAGCATTGTAGAAATGCATTAATTGACTGCATATAGTGCGAAAACAGCAAGAAATGTGTCAGTTGTATGGCTACAATAGACACTATGCTAATTGTATTTAGAGTTTTGAAAATGAAGCTACAAGTCGGACAAAAGCTTGTTAACGATTGAAAAAAAAACCTGTAATGTCATACTGCATCATAGTGGAGAGCACAAGTAAACACGAGAGTCCGATCCAGTTTATTCCAGTTCCAGAGTTTACTGTGAGCAAACTGGCAGAGACCAATCAGAAATCAGTAGAAATCACTCAAAGGAAGAAAGAGGTGAAGGTTGACTTGAGAACTAATTTACTTCACTCCAGATATTCTGCTTGTCTAGTTTTGATAAAATCTTTGAAGCAATGCCTGTATGATATAGGGACACTTGATGATTCCCTATGATTTACTGGTTTGGAACATTTTGTGACAAAAATTGAGTTCCACAAACATTGAGAACGTTGTTGGAAGTGAAAGTGAAAGTGTCTGAAATTCAAGTGTAGTGATTGAGAATGGCGTCGAAAAGCTCTCTACCTGAAGAGGACCTCACCTGTCCTGTTTGCTTTGACATTTTCAAGGATCCCGTCCTCCTTCTGTGCAGTCACAGCATCTGCAAAGCCTGCTTGGAGCAGTTCTGGAGACAGAAGAATTCAAAAGAGTGTCCAGTTTGTAGGAGGAATTCATCTATGGACAGTCCACCTCTGAACTTGTCTCTGAGGAACCTGTGTGAGGCTTTCGTGAGGGAGAGGAGTCAAGCAGCTGCAGGAACGTCTGAGGAGCTCTGTAGTCTGCATGGGGAGAGACTCAAGTTGTTCTGTCTGGAGGATAAACAGCCTATATGTGTGGTGTGTCAGGCCTCCAGGAAACACTCAGGACATCAGTTCCTTCCTATTGATGAAGCTGCACAAGATTATAAGGTCAGTTGCTATAACCAGCAGGGTAATACTGACATATCCTTTGCAATATTTTGTTCTCTGAATCTGTGCTACCACTGAATGAGTAACTTTGTAACAGGAGATGGCAATGATAATCTAAAAAGTGCAAAAATACTGATTCATCACAGGAACAATTAAAGGCTGCACTGGAGCCTTTGAAAGAGAAACTGAAAGTCTTTGAAAAAGTTAAACAGACATGTGATGAAACAGCCAATCATATTAAGGTGAGAATTTGAATAGAAACCAACTCCTGAAAGAGTAAGTAAATAACGTAAGTATTTATTAGAGTAAATGGCACATTTTCTAGATTGAAGGCCACTCAAGATCGAGATGACGATGAATTCATAGCTGACAGGGTTTCATAAAACTCCGGTAGTTCATTGTGTAGATATTACTACAAAGATCTGCCTGCAGTGCCAAACATGAAATTGTTAATAATAATTATTAATTACTAATAATGAGTAATAAAATTATTCAAAGAGAATCGCAGTAATGATTTCACCACAACCTCAAAGAGAAGCAGCCTATGCTGACTACCATAGTACAAAAGCAGAATTACTTACAAACACTAATGTACATTTTACAATGTGACAAACAATAACATTTGTGTTTGTCAGTTAGACTTGTTTATGTAGGCCCTTTGATTTGTGTAACTTAAGGTCCAAGCTCAGCAGTCAGAGAAGCAGATCAAGGCAGAGTTTGAGAAGCTTCACCAGTTTTTAAAAGATGAAGAGGAGACCAGAATAAGAGCCCTGAAGGAGGAAGAAGAGCAAAAGAGTCTGATGATGAAGAAGAAGATTGAAGAGATGAGCAAGGAGATCTCCTCTCTTTCAGACAAAATAACTGCCATTAAGAAACAGGTGGCTGCTGAAGACATTGTTTTACTACAGGTGGGGACACATGCAGGGTTTGATTTCATAAAATTAATAGGCTATGAAAAGAGATATTTATAACCTCTTATATTAGTATCGCATTGTCACAATTTCTTTTGTGGTTTCATTTATTGTAAGTGTATTAGAAGTACACTAATACGTTAATCAACACGTTAATTAAGTGAAAATGCTGTTTTTCAGAATTTCAAGGGTACCATAGAGAGGTGAGATGTCACATTTCTGTCTTTTTGTTTTTACAAGCCTTTATTCTAACTATCAGCTAATACAGTTTGTTATCTTATAGTTCTCAGTGCACATCGCAAAATCCACAAATGGTTCCAGGAGCTCTGATTGATGTGGCAAAGCACTTGGGCAACCTGAAGTTCAGAGTCTGGGAGAGCATGAAAGGCATAGTCCAGTATGGTAGGTTCTGCCACCTATATACACGTTACACATACACGTACAGTGTACCTATATACACATACACACACACGTACAGTGTACCTATATACACATACACACACGTACAGTGTACCTATGTACACATACACACATGTACAATGTACCCATATACACATACACACACGTACAGTGTACCTATATACACATACGCACATGTACAGTGTACGTATATACACATACACACACATACAGTAGAGCACCAATAACCAAAAAAAAAAATCAACAATATGGAATAAGCTCATGGACCTGTCTTATTTTGTCAATTTTCTGTTTTGTCTTCAGTTCCTGTAATTCTGGATCCAAACACTGCTTGCCCATCACTGACGGTCTCTGAGGATCTGACCAGCTTTAATGTTGGTCGCATCCAGAAACTCCCTGAGAACCCAGAAAGATCAAAACTGATTCGCTGTATCGTGGGCTCTGAGGGCTTCAGCTCAGGGTCACACTGCTGGGATGTTGATGTCAGGAACAATCTATTCTGGGATGTGGGAGTGACCGACGTCAACCAGAGGAAGGGGGAGGCCTTGACGTGGGATAGAATTTGGCGTGTGGGGTATAGCAGTGCAGAGGTTAGTTTGGTAGGACCTGTGCATGCAGAGAAACAGGAACTCCTGACACTCAGAGTGCATCTGGACTTAGACAAAGGACAGCTGTCATTCTTTGATGCTCTACAAAATATACACTTACACACTGTAACACACAAATTCACCAGGGAAGTATTTCCCGTCTTCTACACCTGCAAATCACTGAGTATTTTACCACTGAAGCCTTTCGTGACCATTGAACAACACAAACCATGTTGACACAAACTCAATCACTGAATGTCTAAATCTTTGTATTTTACAATGCTGTACCATGTGTGCTCTCTGTAGTATTTTACCACATGTGGTTGGTTGGAGTGACACGTCCTTGTGGCAACATATATGCTGGTTATTGTAACCTATTACAATTTCTTGTGACATGCGTGATTATTTTTGTGACTGATGAAAACCCTTTCCACAAACACAATGGCCTATCATCTAAATCCAAAGTACAAGCACAAGATATTGTATGTGTGGTTAAGTGTTTTTTATGACTAATGCAGTCATGGCCAAAAGTGTTGGCGTCCCTGGAGTTTTACCAGAAAATGCACCATTTCTCCCTGGAAATTATTACAATTACAAATGTTTTTGTATTCACACATGTTAATTTCATTTATGTGCACTGGAAATGGCACAAAAAGCAAAGAAAAAAGCTAAATTTAATATAATCATATGCAGAACTGAAAAAATGGTCTGGATGTAATTATTGGCATCCCCAGCTTAAAATGTGGCTGTACACCCACTGGACAAGATAACTGAATCTAATTGCTCCCTAACCATCAACAAGCCTCTTACACCTCTCAACTGGAATTTTGGATCTCAGTTTTCCAAATTGCTCCAGGTCTCTCATATTGGAAGGGTGCCTCCTCCCAATAGCAGTTTGGGATCTCTCCACAAGTGATCAATTAGATTTGGATTCTGATCCGTTGCTGGCCACTTCAGAACTCTCTAGTGCTTTGTCTCCAGTGCTTGGCTGCAGCCGGCGTGACAAAGTCAGGTAAAGTCAAACTCGTCTAATGTCATGTCCAACACTGACATGCCATGGCCAAACATAACTGAGAGGATAAAACAACATATTGTGTATACATGTGTATACACAAAACAAATTAAGATAACAAAATAACTTATTCACCTTCATCATCGTCATCAAAAAAATAAACCTCTTTTGTCACTACTTGACATTTGTAAACTAGCAGGCCAGCATCAGTGAATTGTAAAAATCAGAAAGTAAAAACCCTAACATGTATGGTTTTACTTATGCACTTATTGCTGCTTAAACAGGTGATTCATTTAGCTAATCTAGTTGGCTGAGGAGTGGTGGCCCACACCACGGTGCTGGTCGCCCTAATGAGCCCTCAGCTCCTACTGGAGCGGGGAACGGTTCTTCCAACTGCATGCTCCTTCCACAGGCAGTGGGGCGCATTCACTATGAATGCACCCGATCTCGTTAGGTCCTGTGCAAGATCTCCACGAGCTACATGCACCAGTTCGCACACCCCCCTCTGAGGTATCAACTCAATCGTTCCAGAGGAACACGCAGACATTTTACATCAAGAGAGTTTCCCAGCTATTAATGAATAGTTTCGATTGTCTCTACAACCACTACTTTGTCATCCCCAAGAGGGATAGAGGCATGAGACCGATCTTAGCGCATCTATCTCAAGCGCATTTCATTTTGAATGCTCACCCTGAGACAGGCGACCTGCAGGACACGCCAAAACAACTGGATTGCCACCGTAGATTTGAAAGACAGGTTCTTTTACATTCTGCTGGCAGCCAGACACAATCAGCTTCTGTCCAGTCCAGTCCTGAGGAGTGCCATGGTGGTGGTGACAGACACGTTGCTGGTGGGCTGGGGAGCCATATGCAACGGCAAATCAGTCAGGGGGCTGTGGACCACTGCTGTCGGTGTACCTCAAGTGGAGCGGATGATCTGGGACAAGTATGGGACAGCGCAGGTGGACCTCTTCATGCCCAAGCAGAACATTCACTGCCCACTGTGGTTTTCAATCATGAACGACAACTCCCCCTTGAACTTAGGCGCATTGGCACATCTGTGGCCTCACACGCTGTTGTATGCATTTCCTCCTTTTGCCTGTCATTCAGACGGTGCTGGAGAGAGTGCGTGCAAAGAGACACACCATGATCTTGGTAGCCCTCCACTGGCCTATGCAGACATGGTTCTCAGACCTGATCTCCCTCTTGTGAAGAGAGCCCTGGGCACTGCCCAATTGCAAGGACCTGCTATCCCAAGCAAGGGGCACAATATGGCACCTGTCACCTGCTCTGTGGGCTGACAACCTGTCCCCAGAGTGTGAACGACTCCTGAGTCGGGGTCTAACCACCTCAGTGGTGAGAATGATACAGAGTGCTAGAGCCCTGTCCATCAGGTCTCTGTAGTCACTGAAATGGCTTGTGTTTGCGTCCTGATGCACAAAACACGGCCACGACCCACTCAAGTACTTCACTGAGGTCATCTTGTCACGCTGTCATATATGTTCAAGCAGGGCCACGCCTTCTTGACACTCAAGGTCTACCCGGCAGCCATTTCGGTGGGCACGACGTCACCCCGGGTGCGCACCCCGTGGCTGGCCGTTTCATCGGGGGCACGAGGTGGCTATGCCCCAAACACCCCCTCTCAGTTCTGTTATTAGACTAGGCTGACTGTCAGGCACACCATTCAAACCACTTTCAGAATTTGACCTAAAAGTGCTTTTCTTTAAGGTAGCACTGCTGTTAGCAGTGACGTCAGTTAAGCACGTGGGCGACCTCACTGCTCTCTCAGTCAACCTGACGTGCATGCAGTGTACTCTAAGGACCCAAAAATCATTGAAAGTGTGACTTCCATCATTACTTGTATTGCTTCAAACTCTTGGGCAGGATACGGGTGTGGTGAGTTAAAAAATAGGTCCACAGTTGAGAACAATGGGTAAAAACCTGTTGGAAACCATACCATGTTGTCAGGCAGCGTGTTATTCTTAAGGTTTAGTTCTATAGTTTTTCTCCTTTGTAGATTTTTTAATATTGATCATAGATCATTTGTTTTGTTTTAAAAGCAAGACATTACGAGTTACAATACTGTGTTTTTAAGCCAGTCCTGACCATTAAAATGGTGCAAGACACTATTGCTAAGATTTTGCTAGCAGCTCCATTGTTTTAGCCGCTATTGTATTGTTGGTTGTTGTCTTCCTGTAGGAGTCATGGGTCATATTGATTATGTTTAGAACAAACTTTTTTGTTGTTGTCTTACCCTGGTGCTTAGTGCAATATGTAATAGTTTATGGCGATTTGTTTACATAACTGTACGCTGTTCGACCTCCTCTAGAGATCTTGTGAGCCTTATTGACTTTCCGTACCGCTGTCTATACCACAACTAGAATAATTATTCCAATAATTCAGTTGATACAGCTGTAAAGTACGTTGGATAATAAAAAAAGAAGTGAGCATTGACTCTTATGCTAGTCTATTAACTTTTACTTTTAACTTTATTTATCCTACTTCTGCATGAGTCAAGTTCAATGGCGTGAACTGCTAGTTTTCCAGATTGAACATGTTTGTTTTCCATCTAGCTTGATAATGTGCATTTAGGTTATGCAAATCAGATATCCTTGTTTGGAACACTTGCAAATTCACATCAGTTCCCTAATGTGAATTAAAAAGTTGATTTGTTTGAGAGGGGTGGATTAGCGATGATATTAGCTGGCATTCAACAAAAACAAAAAATTGGCTCAAGAATAAGCACGTCTGCATACTTTTCCATCAATTGTGTAATGCGAATAAAAAACAGTAGGCTAATCCAGTGACATGTTCCGACCAGCTGTTAGATCAAAACATAATGCTGCCAGGACAAAGTTAATGGATAGAAACGCTGCAAATGTGAATATACACAAATTAAACTTGCCCCCTAAAGCAAATCCAGATTATATTCGCATTATAAGCTTTGAAAATGATAATATGCATTTGGATCATCGTGAAATGTGGCAGAGGACATACAATTTCCAAAAATGTCCCACTTTATCCATGTTCACCCTAGGCCTAATAATTAGGAGATAGGGCAGATGTTACACTCAATACTGGAATCCTCAGCCATAAGTGACTGTCACCTCTGTCTTGAGCTAGCCTGTAATGGAGTTGCTCATCTACCTCTGACCCTAATATAATCTTTTCTTTCCCATTTGTAGGCCTCTTAAGAGTATTAAACAATCAAATGGACTTTCAACAGGTCTATGTTTAATTTTTTGTGGGATTGTACCTGCAATACTGTAACCTCTAACCTGATATTGTTGTTTGATACCTGTATGTAATGAAACAGAAACTCAGCACATGTGCTAAATGCACATACTAGAGCAACTATATTTAGGGCACTACTGGCCTGATGCTCTGCAAAATACCCATTTAACTTTACACACTTTCACATCTATACGTTCACGGAAAGAATCTTTCTTTTCTTTTATGTACTAAACAATACAGTCAGTATCATAGCAATAAACATCACAGTTAAATGTATCATATGAAACAGAAGTTAAACATGCTCAAATATGAGGAATCAATCGGGTTAGCTAAGATATGGCTGTACACCTTATTAATGTGGCTGTATAGTATGCCTGGTCCTAAATAAACACCAAAAAGCTGCACTGTTAAACACATACATAAACACAAACCATATCTGTGTAGATTGGAGTACAACAACAATATATTTATCAAACAAGTAAATTGTTGTATTACCATATTCATGGTGCACAGTGAATGCTTCTCTGAGACCATGGCACTGCATAAAACAGTACAGACTATGCTAAAATGCACCCACAGTAGCTTACATACAAGGACTAGGCCTACATAAAGTGCAGATACTGCACAACTTTTAGACAAAGACAATGCATGGATACAAAGTAATGGATACAACCGCACATGAGGTTCAGACAAAGAACGCAAGCAACTGTGTAAAAAATTCAAAGCACTGATGTTGGCCTATAGGGTGATTGATGGATCTGCTCCTATCTACCTGAATGCTCTCTTAAAGCCCTATGTCACCCGCCAGCCAATTCACTCCTCCAAGGAACGTTATCTAGCACGGCCAACACCTCACGCAGGTCAATCCAGACTCTTCTCATGTGTTGTTCCACAATGGTGGAATGACCTTCCAAGATCAACAGATACCCTCTCCACCCTCAAGAATATCTCCTGGCTTAAATTTCTGAATGCCAGTAATGCACTTAATCTCTTAGTCTTACTCTCTCCATACTGCACTTTTTATTACACTAAATTTCATGTTAGCAATATGCACTCTTACTTAGTTTAGCTTGAATGTTAGCCTCTTTTGTAAGTCACTTTGGATAAAAGTGTCTGCTAAATGCATAAATGTAATGTGATGTAATGTTTTGGCCTCTATTGTCCTTCTCCCCAGCACATTCTGCAAACAGATATATACTGCCATCTAGAGGCGAACATCCAGGGTAGAGAAAATGCAAAAAAAAAAATTTTTTCCTTCTGCCTGCACTTAGCACAGGTGATTCTACTAATGAGCTGACTTACCTGGCTTGACAGTTGTGCCAATTAGGTTCAGCTGATTTACTAAATGGTTGAAGCAAATTTGTGGCAGGACTTTTAGAACCTGTGATGTCCGCCGCCAGCACTCACTAGACTGCAGTCCATTTCAATCCAGTTCTTCTCTTTCCATGGCTGAGTGAAGGGAAGGACTTGAAAGCAGTTTAGATCAATAAGATGTCCCTGAGGTTCTGTAGAAGTGCCTATTTACTTCTAAGTCTGAATAAATCTGGAGGTGTATTTTTATTTTCAAAGCATTAACTACAAAAAAAACACTAGATTTATTGAATGGATTTTTGAATATAGAAACTGAAATTGACCTGAAAGCTTCCAACAAACAGGCTGTGAGAAGATGGCAGATAAGTGGTTTCTACCTGAAGAGGACCTCACCTGTCCTGCTTGCTATGACATTTTCAAGGATCCCGTTGTTCTTCTGTGCAGTCACAGCATCTGCAAAGACTGCTTGGAGAAGTTCTGGAGAAGAAAGACATTTCAAGAGTGTCCTGTCTGTAGAAAAAGATCATCGGTTGGGAATCCACCACTGAACTTGTCTCTGAGAAACCTGTGCGAGGCTTTCCTGAGAGAGAAGAGTCAGGCGGCTACAGGAGGGTCTGGGGTGCTCTGCAGTCTGCATGGGGAGAGATTCAAGCTGTTCTGCCTGGACGATAAACAGCCCATATGTGTGGTGTGTCGGACTTCAAGGAAACACTCAAAGCACAGGTTCCTTCCCGTTGATGAAGCTGCTCAAGATTGTAAGGTGAGATGCTATTATTCAATTGTTCTGTAGGTGAAAAACGCTACTTATGCAGCAGACATTTTGCTGAACAAGTATCCAAATGACCAAGTCCAAAAAATGTTTGTTTTAAAGGAACAGCTCAAGGCTGTGCTTACACAGTTACGAGAGGAACTGGAAAAAGCTGAAGTTAAAAAGAAATGGGATAAAACCGCTTATCATATTAAGGTGAGATTATCAGTCAACAAACCAATTTCATCCATGACTGCCACTGTCTGTTGTAAAGGTTTGTGAAATACAATGTATAACCCAATGCAAGTGAATTTTATTATGCATAAAATGGCTGTCATTACTTATGACTGTCATTACTGACAACAATGACTTCATAAAATCACTCTCCTCTGTGCCAACAGAAGTCAAAGTCACTCACAGAGCAGAATCACATCAAATGTGACTGCATATGTTATGAATTACATTGGGTTTTGCTAAAGATTTTATTTAGTGCACCCCTCCTTGGTGTGTTATTCAAGGTTCAGGCCCAACAAACAGAGAAGCAGATCAAGACGGAGTTTGAGAAGCTTTACCTGTTCCTAAAAGATGAAGAAAAGAGCAGATTAAAAACCCTGAAGGAGGAAGAGGAGCAAAAGAGTCTGATGATGGAGAAGAAAATTGAAGAGATGAGCAAGGAGACGTCCATTCTTTCAGACAAAATAACAGTCATTGAGAAACAGATGGGTGCTGAAGACCTAATCATTTTACAGGTATCGATAGAGACAGGCTGTAGGATTTCAGCTTAATTAATTCATAGCAATGGAGAGTTGTCTATATGGTATTCAGTAATCAATTATAATTAAATACACTTTTGAAGTTTTATCAGGGTTTATCATTACCATCATGATTGTGGCTTCCATGAACATTAGGCCACCCAGATAAACATTCTATTAATGTTATCACTGTTAACTGTTCTGAATACACGATGTACTTACTGTCTTTCAGAATTTCAAGACTACTATAGAAAGGTAAGCCATTCCGCTTTTCTCTATTTAACGTGCATTCCTGAAACTAGAGATGGCAATACACTGACTTTTTTTTTTTTTTTTTTATAAATAGAATTCGGCATGTGCCACAGAATTCAAATAATGCGTCTGAAACACTTGGAACTCTGATTGATGTGGCAAAACACCTTGGCAACCTGAGGTTCCAGATCTGGGAGAAGATTGTTCAGTATACACAAACCTATATGTGTATGTGTAAAACACGTGTGTCCAATATTCTCCAGAATAGCTCAAAGTTAAGTGATAAATGGACTGCATCCAACTGATCACCCACCCTTCTCTCCCTTCAGCTCCGGTAATTTTGGACCCAAACACAGCCAATCCATCGCTCATCATTTCTGAGGACCTGACCAGCTTCAGAAGGGGTTATGATGCACAGACACTCCCCAACAATCCAGAAAGGTGTCAGCTCTGGGAGTGTGTCCTGGGCTCTGAGGGCTTCAGCTCAGGGTCTCACTGCTGGGATGTGGTGGTCAAAGATTGTAAAAATTGGGATGTGGGTGTGACCACAGAGTCTAATCAGAGGAAGTGGAAGTCCTTCTCATGGGAGAGAGTGTGGCGTGTGGGACACAGGGAATATGGACTACATTACCCTGGGCCTGTGTATGAGATAAAGCACCGACTCCAACCACTCAGAGTGCGCCTGGATTTAGACAAGGGGCGGCTGTCATTCTTTGATGCTCAACAAAATTCACACTTGTACACTTTTAAGCACACGTTCACCGAGAAAGTCTTGCCCTTATTTTATATTCTGGATAATCACACAATGAGTATTTTACCAATAAATAATCAATGACCACGAGATGGTACAGACTGATACCGACTCACAAAAGACACAGCATACACCAGGATTCATTTTACTATTCTTGTGGTTGGTTGTTGCAGAAGGTTTTACATTATTCATTTTGAAGTTGGAGAGACCTGCACTGTCTATCCTAATCTGTCTATGTAAGTGTCATTGCTGAAGCAGATGTCTGGGACAGTAAAGCTGAATAGCTTTACCAGCAGGTGGTGACAAAGTCCATAATATCTGCTGGGGTGTTTCTGAATAGAGTAACACAAATGCTATAGCCTCCTGATGGTGTTTCCAGAAATAGGATAATGTGGAACTCACAACTTTTGGCACAGGACAGTAGATATATTTAGTGACTTATTTAGTTAATTAATTATACTGTAATTTTAATTGATTTTCCCATATCACTCTAGCTTTTTCTCTGGTGTAAATTTCCTCCCTGACATTTTGGATGGTCAGTGTTATTTTTTATATATATATATATTTTATTCTTTCCTGCATCTTTATTTCCTGTATATGTCAGGGAGATTTTGGTGGTATTGTGCTTTTTAAAAAAGTTATTTATGTCAGCAATTTGCTCAGTCTTCCGTAGGACAAATAAAGTGTCTGTCCATCCATACATCTCATACAATTTTTTCTCACTACAAAGCTTGTGCTCACCAAAGTCTACAATTTGACCAGTGAAATGAACAGAGATCATTCAACAGCACAGTTAGTTTTTAATAATAATGCAAGGTACCTATTTAATATCCACTTGCATAATTATTGCCATTGCATTGCAGTTTGCATTTTGAATTACATTTAACAATATGTTTTCAAATTGCGTATTGAATTGCCATTTTGCAGAATCCACTGAATGAAAGTGTTTGATTTTCTTCCATAATTTCCAATCTTAAAACTTCAGTTCACAAATGCAGTTAGTTGTTTTGGATATCTGTACAGTATCACCATGGGGTTCATGATCATGAAACAGAGTAGCTCGTTGTACTTTATTAGGCAAAGCCCTGATATCTTTTCTTTCCTTTTATAACCGTCTAAAGTTTCACAGACGCCTGGTACATCTGTTTTAGGAGTATTGGACAGTCAAATGTACTTTCATATATTCAAATTTTGTGTGAGATAAGTATATGTTTAAATTATTTGTGTGATTGTAACTGAAATATAATCCCTAAACTTTTATTGTTGTTTGGGACCTGAGAAGTGAAATACAGCAGTCCACCTGTCTACCTGGATTGGATTTAGGCAGGAAATTTATCCTGACGCTCCAAAATGCTCATTCTTTTTCACACAGCCAATTTACATGCACAGCATATTCAGAATGAGGTAAATATTCTCATAAGAGCAACAGCAATGGGCTGCCCAGATAAGACGGGTTTGACCAGAAGATGTGGAAGTGTTTTTCATGGAAAAGAGTGTCGGATACAGGTAATGTGGACTACATTACTCAGGGCCTCTGCATGAAGTACATACTCCAAAGGCTTAGAGTGCACCTGGATTTGCAGTCATTCTTTGATGCTCTGCAAAGTACACACTTTCGCACACACACATTCACTGAGAAAGTATTTCCCTTCTTTTTCAGTCTGAATAATCATGGAATAAGTATTTTACCAATAAAATAATGAATGGCCACAGGACCACATGCCACAGAACCACATTCTTGTGGTTATTGCTGCAAAAGATTTAACATTATTGACTATGAAGTCAAAGAGACCAAACAAGCAACAATGTCAACGTACTCTGGAGTTTGTGTAGCCTGTAATTTGTTACATGTAATTGTATTATCAATCAATTAATATCTGTGATGTTGATTTTCTCTCTGGTATTTTGGGTGTTCTTCTGCCTTTATTTATTATTTATTCATTTTATTTTCTGTTGGCCATTCGCTCAAAACCATTGCAGTTTTTAAGTCTGGTTGAAAGGTTTGGACTGCTTTTCAATAGAGTTCTGCTCTATATTCAGACACCAAACCACATTGTTATATTATTTCACACAGTTCTGAGTGAACTTTGACCGTGTACTTTTATCATGGAGTGAGTCATGGGAAGGAGAAACAGTGATGGCGGAAGAGAATATCTTGTTTTGATCTGAGGCATGCATCAGTCATCTGGGAATGTACCCATGTGAAGCCCCTCCTCTATTCTTCCACTGGAGGGAAGTACATGCCAGTTTTGTCTCACACATTTTCCTGGTCTATGTTCATAACAACAGCCTTGTCTCATAGTAAAGACGCAGAGAGGTGAACACTCTGGGACTCCTCAGGGTCTAGGTCAATTCTGAGTATTTGCAGAGACAAAAAAAGGAGTATATCCTCTGGGCATACAGCACTCTTGAGAAAAAGAAAGTAAAATTTTAAAAAGAAGAGAAGCCCTTTAAACTGGCAAGAAGTAAAAGTGAAAGAGAGAGGTTAATGGCGTTCAAGCACTCTTTATCCGAGGAGGACCTCACCTGTCCTGTGTGCTTTGACATCTTCGTGGACCCTGTGATCCTGTCATGCAGTCACACTCTCTGCAAAGCCTGCATGCAAACGCTTTGCATCAAGCAGTCAAATCAGTGTCCAATTTGCAGGAGGAAGTCGCTGACAAATCCTTCATCATCCAACCTGGCTCTGAAGAACCTGTGCGAGGGCTACATACAGGAGAGGGATTTTGAAGCTTCGGAGCTGTGCAGCACCCACAGAGAGAAGCTCAAGCTCTTCTGCCAAGAGGACAGGGTGCTTATGTGTCTGGTCTGCTGGACATCACGTGACCACAAACAACATGAGTGTTGTCCCATAGAGGAGGCTGCTTCCGATTACAGGGTAAGACATAATTACACTCAGATGGTGCCGACATTCAAAATGTCCACATACTACAGTGTGAAGTTGACTGTCCACAGGGTATTTGTTGTCATTTGCACAGTTTAGAGAAGGTGCAAACCCTCCTTATGTGTATTGCACTTGTACAATCATGCATGTAACATTTATACTTCCTCTTTCTGCCTTTCACTCCTCTTGGACTGTTTTTTTTCAGCCTCTCTTCCTGTGATGCATCTTTGTTTTTCTATTGTTAATCTAAGGTGTCCTTTTTGATGTAGCTATTTGTCCTAATTTGGCCAAATGGGTAAATATCTTACTTGAGCTTGAAGTTACAATGAAAGCTTGAAAAGATTTTTGGTCCCTTCTACTTTTTTAATATTCTATTATAGATTTTGGTTGATTTGAAAGTGATCAAGGTTGCGTTGGCTATCAAAAATTCTCTTCCGAAAGTGGTGGCTGATCAATGCATTAATATGCAATGTAACTATCAATGCATGGATAAACTGTGCAGTGCATGGCAAAACAAGGATGTGTGTGCTGAGCTGTCTCTTCATTCATTGATTGCAGGACCAACTCAAGACAACACTGAACAGCTTAGAAGAAAGGCTACGTGGATTACAAATAATAAAACGAGACTGCACTCACATAGCAACACACATAAAGGTACAATACATAGAGAAAATCAACGTTTATACCAATGTAATCACATTCACAAGACACAAAACACAAAACACAAAAGTTGTTGGGCAAATGGTAATGCAACAGAACAACAACTTTCAGGTAAATGGAGCCCATAACACAACGCAACTCGCCATCATCAGTTTTAATGTGTGTTTTACCATCACAGTGTCAGGCGTATAGCACTGAACAGCAGATCAAGAAAAAGTTTGAGAGGCTCCATCAGTTTCTCCGGGACGAAGAGGACGCCAGGTTAGCGGCTCTTGAAGAAGAAGCAAAGCAGAAGAGCGACAGCATCAATAAGATAACGGAGAACATCAGCCAAGCGATATCCACTCTCTCGGTCAAAATTAAAGCCATAGAGGAAGCAGTAGGATCAGCAGACATACCATTCTTACAAGTATGCGCATTAAACACATGCCAAGGGCTTAATTAACTATTGTGCCATAATGACTCAATAATGACATCTGCATAATAAATATTATCTTAAAATCAGTCAAAATCACTTTCACTATTACAATATTTTCCTTTTGCAGAATATTTGGTCTGCTATTGACAGGTGAGTGAAGTTCCTGCTTTAAAGGAGAAGTCTGGTGTGAATCAATCAATATCCCTGTTGATTAATGATGCTGAGAGCTGTATAAGAACAAGAGAAGTTGGTGCAACATAGACTGAATTTGCAAAATAGCAGAAAACACTAACTGATGGGGGCACAGTAATCTTTGTTTCAGTTTTGTTTACTTGTACTCTCATCAGTTAGCGTTAGCTACTGTTTTACTGGTCTATGTTGCATTAAATTCTCTCAGTCTCATACCTACCGACTGCTCTGAGCAAGGTAAAACAACAGGAATATTGATTGATTCACACTGGATTTCTTTGTTAATGTGTGTGGTGAAAATTAAACTATAAGTAGGCCTAATTCCAACACTGATGTCTGTCTATTGTTATAGTGCCCAGTGTAGGACGAAGGACCCAGAGAATCCCAGAAGGGCTCTGATCAATGTTGCACAACACCTGGGCAACCTGAAGTTCAGAGTCTGGGAGAAGATGCAAGATATTGTTGAATACAGTGAGTTTTGCTTCACAGTCTTCCACACCATATTATATATTCACTATGTTGGGAATGGGCTACTATACACAGGATATCCTACAGTCATATACATCCTATTCAGTCACACACATATAGAGAGACTCAAGCAACAGTGTCAAGAACAGTTATCAAGAAAAACAGCATAATAATATAATAAAATAAAATAATTGCACAATAAAACAATTTCACAGACAATAACAGTAGCATCCCTTTGCATGCACGCACGTACACAAACACACACACACACACACATACATACGTACACATACAGTGCACACTGTATGCTCCTGACAATGTTGCTTCTATAGCTCCTGTGATCCTGGATCCAAACACATCCCAGGCCAAACTTGTCCTGTCTGAGGATCTAACCAGTGTGATCAATAGTGCGGAGAAGCTCAGAGTCCCGTACAACCCAGAACGGTTTGACTATTACCCATGTGTGCTCGGCTCACAGAGCCTCAGCTCTGGCGTGCACTCCTGGGACGTGGCAGTTGCAGACAGTACCGTCTGGAGTGTGGGCATCACCACAGCTTCAAACAACACAAAAGGTGACACCTTCTTCAACGAGAACATTTGGTATGTGAGGTACCTGAGTGGTAAATACACCTGGCACTCCCCCTCTGAGCCAGAAAGTCCCCTTGTGACGGAGAAACTGCAGGTGATAAGGGTGCGGCTGGACTGGGAAGGCGGAGAGGTGTCATTTTCTGATCCTTTACACAAGAAACTCCTGTGCACTGTTAGACATCTTTTTACAGAGGGTGTCATGCCATTTCTCTATAACTACTGTGTGTCCTCATCCATTAAGATCTTACCTGTAAAAAATCATTAGAGCATAAAAGTATGTGAAGTACCATTACATGGAATTCTGTTTTGGGTGGTGTGCATTATGTTGACAGTTTGCATGAGATTCTAGCTCTGTTTCATTAAATGTTTAATGTTCCTTTCATGCTTCCTAAACTGCTCTTTTTATATTCAGGTCAAGTCATGATATATATCCTCTGAATACAGTTTATGCTCCAAATGAAACTTTTAACATTGGACTACAACTTTCCATCAAACAAACATCCCTACCTATACTGCACTTGAATCCACTTCTGCACTCTCACCCTCTGGAAGCCCCCCTTAGTAGGATTCTTTCTAAGATTTCTTCTGTGTAGTTTGGTTGTTAATCCTCTATTGTAAGATGCTTTGGATAACAAATGTAAAGTAAATGTAAATATAAACATGCTGTTCATGTCTTTTAAACCACTGATACTGCGTATTGCGACCCACTTACACTTTGCACTGATCACAGAATTCAGTTTACATCCCTTATTTTACCACTATGTCCCTGAGCTTAGTACAAACAGATGCATAAAGAATGTGTCAGATTGTCACTCTACATTCATGAGACTACAGCCATGCACTTAAAGTTGTCTTCGAAACTCTAAACAAGATTTGCCTGTCAGGGTAAAGTCTCTGCGGAATTTCATGGCTTCAAAGGGCTAGAGGATGTGCTGGCACAATGGCACACGCAGGGTGCGGTTAGGATTAATCTCAGTGAAAAACATATCACATGTTTCCAGCCATTTGTCTAAGTAATGTGAGTAAATCACAGTTCATCCAACATGCTGGATTTCTCATTTAACACACACATAGACACACACATACATACCCTTTTTACCACAGGCAATGACTGAATGAAAACTGAAGAGGGATGTATTTCAATACTTGAATGTTGTCAAACCTCACCCAGTTCCCTAAAACATCATTGACCAGGCATGCCTAAAACTGCCTAGCATTTCAGCAGTAAAACAGTACAGTACAAACAGTAATTTGTTTTACAATCATAAAGTTTAAGGTGACAGTCAAAAGACAACAAAGACTGCAGAAAAGATCATCTTTCCACCTGTGTTTATGTGTGTGTGTGTGTGTGTGTGTGTGTGTGTGTGTGTGCGCACTTGCTCATGTGTGTGCGGCAATGGAATCAGTGCAGTAGCCTAGTAAAAACAAAGCAAATGTTGCAAGTGCAGTAGTCCCTGTGTGACCTAGAGCCTTTCTGCTGAGGCTTTGGTAGAAGAAAGACAATTGGCACCCATACACTTCATGCATTCTGGCTGGGGAAAAGTGGAGTAAAGTGGAGACTTACACAAGAGCGATAACTGTCAAAACCAACTATGTCTTCAATGCGTCATCATTAAATCAACATGTTTGTTGCTGAGTCTTGTCTCTTCTGATAGGCCTACATAGGTTCTTGATAATGGCAGGAGGCTTGCGGTTTGTGATGTTTCATATGGTGGTTGTCAAAGGAGGCAAACTTGGGGTCATCGTTGTATGGTTTATGTGACAGGTTTTGATCATAATGCAAGCATGATGTGTATAAGAAGATGTGCTCTTGCCATGTAACTTTGGATCACGTCTAGCCACGCAGCGTGGGTCCCCACGTGTCATGAATAAAACTCTCCAAGACACTCTAACTGAGCCTACCTAGCCATATCTTTCATCTCAAGAGTGCCGCTGTAACAAAAAATATGTTTTTTTTTTTTTCGCAATTGCAAGCAAATTACTATTATTCGCTTGCAAAATAATTAAATAATCTGTTTAGGTAGGCTATTATGATCCTCCAACTTCACACTACCCTGATTACTGACTAGCGAGGGAGAGAGAAGCCTACTCCCTCGCCCCCGCCCCACGTCACTTGAACTCCATATGTTGACATCAGGCCTAAATAATTAAAAAACTTACTAAACCTTAGTTGGCCGAAATTCAGAGTCTTGGCTAGTGTTTATTAAACAATTTTTGTTTGCTGGTTTGGTTTGTTGGTGAATGTGGGCACGTTACATGTGAGAATTTGATCCTAGCCCCTAATTACTGAACTTCAAGTACAGAAAAACAAAAGTGAAAGTCAAGCGTGTTTTCGCTCTGAATAAAACGCACTACCACAGGCGTCTCGCCAGCATTTCCTCATTCGCGTTGGCTCACACACACCTTCAACATGCAACATGCATCATTCACATTCATAATTTAACTTAGCTCAAGTAGCCTGTTGAAATGGCATCAAAACGTTCTTTCCCCGAAGAGGACCTCACTTGTCCCGTCTGCTGCGATATCTTCAAAGACCCGATCATACAACAGTGCAGCCACAGCATTTGTAAAGACTGCCTGAATAAGTTCTGGGACGTTAAGAAATCTCGAGAATGCCCGGTGTGTAGACGGAAGTCCCCCAAAGGAGAGCTGCCGCGGAATTTGGCATTGAAAAACCTCTGCGAAGCCGTTCAACAGGTGAAAAGTTCTGATAAATCACGACAGGATCTGTGCAGTCTGCACGGTGAAAGTTTCAAGCTATTCTGCCTGGATGACAAAGAGCCCGTGTGCGTCGTTTGCCAGACTTCAAAAAAACACAAACTGCACGATTTTTGCCCCATAGATGAAGCTGCCGACGATCATAAGGTGAGACAAAGCATTAGCTCAATCAGTTCAGAACAGTTTTCAAGGCTTCATCTGAGTTTGAACTTTGAAAACCTACGGTCCATGCCTTAACCAAAGGGCTTTATTTAAAGCTATGTCACTGACTGACAACCAAGAACAACTTTTTCCTGTATCTTTCTCCAGTCCTGTGTCAACGTGGTGCTGTTGCACCCTTTGGTATTTCTTTGTCCAAATGGTCCAGAAGATAAACATTCAAACTCATTTCCTGGACATGTCCAAACAAGTGGAAGACTGCCGTTGCCCAAATTGACTTTATGGAAGGGTTGAGATTACCATGTTGTTTTTGCAGTTGATATACCACCTTGCTGTGTATCTGTCACTACTGTAAAATAAATAGTACAAGTATTCTAAACTAGTGATGTGTTTAGGAGGAGCTCAGCACCGCATTGGCACCACTGCAAGAGAAGCTGAAACTTTTAGAGGACGTTCGAAACACCTATGATCAAACTGCCCAGCTCATTAAGGTAGGCTAATATGTTGATGCATAGAAAGATAATGCTGAAAGATAATGTTTTATGTTAGGCCTGTAAACCATGTTGTGTCACTCCTACCATCCTGTCAATTGAACCAAGTTACTCCCAGTGTGATTTCAGTGTTTTTGTCATTGTCCTTTGGTGGGGATTTCCATCTGAGGAGGGACAAAAAGCCCGTGCTTTCAGTTTGATCCTCTCCTTCTAAAATAAAATGAACGTGACTTTGCCTAACACAACCAAATGACCTACTTTGAGTAGAAATATGTCTTCTGAAGGCCTAAACAGCTCAGTCAAAACTCCCCAAAAATTCTGATCAACTTTAAGGGACTGCTATGAACATGCAGGGTCGTTTAAGTGTGATTATTTTGCTACATGCTATTCCTTTTTATGTGCTAGCATGCAAAATTTGTGCCTCCTAGATGGTTTAGGTCTTGAACTTTGGGTTTGTGAGCATTGACAAAAAAAAGAGGCTTAACAAAATCAATACCTTCTTTCTCCAGTCCAACTGTCTGTAACTTGTAAAGTATTGATCTTACATGAAAATTATTTTACAGAGTGTCTCCTGGGTAACATAGGTACACATGGTATTTTTTTAGACCTAAGTGTGTGGGCCCTGGTTGAATTAATGTGGAATGACCCATTTACAGCTTGTGTTCAGCATCAACAGTTGCTGTATATACTCTCTGTGTATAATGTATTCCATTTCAAGTGGAGTGTTCAAACTGCTGTGTGACAACTGTTTTAAAAAACAAAACATCCAAATAAAAAAAGGTAGACCTTCATTCTTCCTCATCTTCCATACCAGAACCAGGTCCAAATGACTGAAGTACAGATTAAGAGGGAGTTTGAAAAACTTCACAACTTTCTCCTGTTGGAAGAGATGGCCAGAATAGAAACTATGAAGATGGAGGAGAGGCAGAAGAGTGCTGTGATAATGAGGAAGATTGACACAATCAACAGAGAGATCTCATCGGTCTCTGAGATTATTCAAGCCATACAGATGGAGCTAAAACAAGATGATGTGTCATTTGTACAGGTTTGGCAAACATTCTCATAGTGTGTTTCTCTTACTTCAGGGGTGGCCAAACAACGGCCCTCCGCTCCCTTTCATGCGGCCCGCCATGAAGTCAAAAAATAAAATTTAATGTGGCCTGTTGTTACATTAATCTGATATTATTTATCCATTGCTCATCATAGTTGCAGTACTGGTGTGACATGTTTG
The DNA here is from genome assembly GCA_015244755.2 of Tenualosa ilisha. Classification (NCBI taxonomy): domain Eukaryota; kingdom Metazoa; phylum Chordata; class Actinopteri; order Clupeiformes; family Clupeidae; genus Tenualosa; species Tenualosa ilisha. The sequence continues at coordinate 1,862,563 of PYXC01001172.1, read as the reverse complement.
TCAATAGTATCATTAAACGGTGTAGCATTAGACGACCTGCAGGTTTTCTGATGTAAATGTTCCGAGTGAGTGCAGTGCCGTAGCATGTGCAGTTGGTGTACATTTAATCATTTCGCAGTCGAGGAAACATAGAGCTATGCAATTTATCTTAAATTGCAACCCAAACACGGTAGCCGATTTCTACTCTCGCTACTTTTGACCATCTGTGTTACCTTCAATAAACAAGTGGCAGTTCTAACTGCATGGGCCTGGGCCTAGCCTATATTATCACACACACGCACACACGGACACTGCACCAGTGTGTTACTAATGACATCCATTGAGGTTCTGATTCTGTCATTCTGATTTTCATTCTGGTTCTGATTCTACTCCACTGAAACTGTTACAGAGGCTTCATTATTGTCATTAGTTGCATAATGTGCTTGCCTTGCTATTTTCTGGAAAATTGGTGGATGTGTCAAGGGTCCGTTAATGGTAACGAGACAAAAAACATATTTTTAAAGGGTGTCACTGGAAAGGACAGCAATATCTAGATCAATCCACTACCAAGGTAACAGAAAAATAAAACACAAAATCTAAAATGTCACCAGAGATAAACCAAGACATGCCAAACTGACTCTGACCACAAGTAGACCACAAGCAGGCAAGAAGCACATGCTGTCTGCGTCATTGCCTCTGAATGACACGTGTTTATACATAGTATATGACTTATACTGAAAGAATACTGCACCTGCAAGTCTGTTCCTGAATAGATCAATCTGGTTTTTAGTGCTGCACCTAAAGAAAAAGTCTGGATTATTTCAATCCATAGTTCTGTTGTTGGAGGTCAAAGAGGTGCTGTTGGTTGGAAAAAGAACAAAGAAATTTGGTACAATATAGACCAAACACCAAACTAGTAGCTAACGCTAACTGAAAGAGGCACAGAAACTCACTTTCAGTTTCGCTTTCCTAAGCCCCATTTAATTGCCGGTTTGCAATTTGGTCTGTGTTGTACCAAACCTTTTTTTTCCCCCTACCGACAGCACCTGGTGACCTCAAACAACAGGGCAATAGGTTAAAATGCTCTTTTTCTTTAAGTTGTGCTCCTTTACTTTATGAAACGTACATGCACACACACACCACACACACACACACACACACAGAGTGCAGAATACAAGAACTAAATATATTTTTTATCTTCCAAACAGAACTTCAAGGCTACAATGGAAAAGTAAGTGAAATACCTATATCTTTTGGCTGTGGTTCTCCATTGCAATCCTTGATTACAGTATTGACATTCAAATGCTTTTCCAGGACTAAATGCACCCTGAAGCCACCAGAGGTGCTCTCAGACGCTTTACTCGATGTGGCAAAGCATATGGGCAACCTGAGCTTTAATGTCTGGAAGAAGATGCAAGAGATCATTGAATTCAGTAAGCACAACAAAAGGCACACACATACACGTTTTGCTAGGTTAAAGGAAAAATTCGGAGCCCTCATTAGTTAGCAGCCGTTTCACTATTTGGTCTACATTGTACCAAATTCTGTCATTCTCATGTCTACTGACAGCGCATGGCAACATCAAAAATCAGGGCTATGGGTTGATTCACTCCGGATAATCCCTTGAAGCATTTTGTCTGTTTAGCTCCCCTCTTGGGCAGTAATAATAGTAGTAGTAATAATAATGCTTTGATTTCTTATGTTATGATGATCTCAGCTCCAGTTATCCTGAACCCCAACACAGCAGCTCCACATCTTGTGATGTCTGCTGAGATGACCAGCCTGGTGTACAGCGATGACATGGGGCCGGTGCCTGACAACCCTGAGAGATTCGACTTCTACCACTGTGTGCTGGGCTCTGAGGGCTTCGACTCGGGCATTCACCACTGGGACGTCGATGTCGGGGACAATTCCCTCTGGTATGTGGGTGTGATGACCGAGTCCACCGACCGAAAGGGAATGGGCATCTGGAATGGGGTGTGGAGCTTGTGGAACGTGTTTGGGGAGTACAAGGTCCAATCTCCAGAGCAGGCCCCACTTCCACTCCTGGTGGCCCAGAGCATCAGGAGGATCCGTGTGGAGCTGGACTGGGATGGAGGATTGGTCACATTCTCTGACCTGGCCAGTAATACATGCTTGCTGACTCTGGCACACACGTTCACTGAGAAAGTGTTTCCTTTCTTCTATAATTTCTGTGTGCTTGCTCCACTGCAGATTTTACCACTTAAGCCGTCTGTGACGGTCTAAGAGCACAGTTACAGCAGCTGCTATTGTTTGAGGGTGACTGATTGCTGTGTGAGTAAGGCCTTACAAGTGTCAGAATTCTCAGAGGAGTTTTAGGTTCTATATGATGGACAGGGTTCACTGTTCTGATAGCAATTGCAATAACTCTGGGACATAAGTCTGAAGCTTAAAAAGGTTTTGAAGAGGTTTCTCATGTAGCAAAGTATCGAACTGTTTCTGAGCAAAGAGAACAGAAATGTTAGAAAAGTCAGGCCTCTGGAATAAATCTACCTCGACCAATCTATGACAAACTGTATACATCTTTAGTTCCTGTGTCTACAATCTATGTTACGGGTAGATGTTGCCATTGTATGACCAGTCTATGACAAACTGAATACATATATGGTTTCTGTGTCTGTAATCTATGTTGCGGGTAGATGTCATTGTTAGATATGCTGTAATAATACTTGTTCTGCAATCATGGATACAAACTGTTATTTTAATAAACTGCAGTATGTCACTTCATTTTTTTGTTTACATCACTATATATGTTATACGTGTCACAATTAACATATTTTACATTTTCATTTAGCAAAGTATGAGGCCCTCTTAGCTCTACTAATTTATCCAGAATGTTTGTTTCTAAACTGGTATTTGGCAAGAAGTGGTAGAGCTCTGATATTCACTTTGACAGAAAATCACCTCATAATCACATCAGTTCCTTGTGGAGGGTTATTATACACTCTATACTTGAATGCACTCCACATAGTGTGTTTAATGGGTTTTGGGAAATACTATGTAATGATATTAGGCCTACCATTTGAGACAAAAACAACTAGGGCAAAGGCACCGTGTGTGGACCCTGAACCAACAGAAACGCAGAGGGTGTATAAGTTGCCAACTGTTCTCTAGTGTGGACACACACCTTCATTTCATCAGGGCCCCTTCAATGGTCAGCAGCTGGAAATGTGTCCACGGCTTGATGAGGTTTTTTCTCTAGATCAGGAGTGGCCAAACTACACCCGGGGGCCAATTGCGGCCCTCATGTGGCCCGCCATAAAGTAAAAGAATAAATTGTAATGTGACCCATTGTTACATTAATCTAATATTATAATCTTGCATATGGATAGAAAACAGAAAACCAACATGCCAATGTGTTGGTCCTCATCTTTGTCAGTTCCTCTGTGAAGTTTCTAAATGACAGTCACCTGATAGTCTTGCATGGTCTGTCTTTTTGAAAGCCTATGAGCAACCCTGTTCACCATTTTTGTGGTTACCAGTTGTCTACAATGACTGCAGTTTCCAGCTAAAACTGATTTCTGCTGAGAAACAAATTGTCCCAAAGAGATGAGGGTGCCTGAACCTGAGGCATGAATCCTCATGCTTTTGAGAACATTGTTTACCTGTGATCCATTGAGCAACGAAGTGCATTATGTTTAAGTAACATCACAGATAGTTTTCTTCCTTCTCAGACGTGCAGAAACAGTATACCTACTACTGAAAAGGCCGTCTATTGCCAGCAAGTCAGGTGCCAGCAAGTTAAGCACAGGCTTTTCCAGTAGGTGTCGCTCACTCCACGCTGACTGATCGGCGTGCAAGAATAGTAGAACTTATCTGGCAGTGGAACAGTTAACAGTGGTGGAGCTGTTTCTCCCTTGACATGAGAACTCTTTCAGGAGGGCAGAAGAAAGGGACCGATAGGGCGGCAAGACGACCGAGGATGTAGCTTCAATCCGGACTTTTTGGAATACAATAGAAAACACATCAGAAAAAGAGAGGTTGCTGGTGTTGCAAAATATGGATGGGGATCCGAAGTACAAAGGTGTTGGAAACGTTTTCCTGGTGTGAGATCACTTTTCAAGACGAGATTTATTTTTACTGAGAAGTCTTAACAATGCGTCGTACGGACAGAAGCAGGTCCGTAGTGATTGTGCTGTGCCTTTTGGGATGCAATGTCTGGAAAGCGGTTACTAAAACCCTGCAAAAGGATACAGATGCCAAAGGTAAGAGAAACTCCATTACCTTAACGATAGTAAAATACTCTGAAGCGTTAGTTTTAATTTCTCTGCCACTCATCCAACGTTTATTGTCATAGAAAAGACTGTTTATCTAGGCACTGAGAAAGCCAGCACAATCTGCTAACCTTAACGTTACCATTTGAGGTAACTCGCTAGCCAGCTAAGTTGACTGGCTATTCACATGAACGTTAGTTTTGGACATGATTATTGAATGTGATCAGATTGATTAGGTATCAGATGTAGTAGGCTACCTTCCTTGGCCATAGCTTTCAAACTGTGAAAACGCTTACTACAACACATTCCAATGATTTTTAAATAGGGTATCCAACGTTAACTTAGTTGTCTCAAGAGCACGTTTTGCGCAAAGAATAGTCTAGTATAGCTGAATAAGTAAGATTTTTGTTGGCTCTCTAAACGCTTGCTTAGAATTCATTGGTGCATTGCACAATAACATTGAATGAATCTAAGAAGAAAACCCAACTGTAGTGTGAGGTGACAGTTTGGCGAATGTTACTGTCAGATTGAAAATGTGTAAATAGTCAATAACACCACTATTTCTTTACTATTTGCACCAAAGGCAATCTCCTGAGGTCTGAACATAACGTTACTGGGTAAATAATGGGGTTCTCTGATAACACAACAGCCATGTGCATGTCTTATCTGAGAAGCTAAATGATAGACTAGTTATTCAAAGTATTATCCTATAGTGTGGTAATTATTGGCTGAGCCTCTGCGTAGGCCTAAATGTGGACATAATCCTCAGATGAATACAGACCGGTTGATTTTTAGACTGGTGCAACCGTGATGCATTGCAGCAGCGAGATGTGGACAGGTTTAACACTT
>PYXC01001172.1:1842500-1852500 GCA_015244755.2 Tenualosa ilisha | reverse complement strand
TAGTCATGTGTGGATAGGGCACTCATTCATTCATGGGGACGGTCTGCTCCAGGAATGCTCTCGTCCTAGCACTTGAGTCAGATGTTTTTTCCTAACTTAACCTACGATAAGAGAGGGGTGAAATTGTCTTTTTAATTCATCACAAGATTTCATGGTGTTTTAGCAATGATGATGTACAGCAAACAACAGTATTATGAGCCACATGGCGTGTCAGTTTAGCCTGGGAAAACCCATCCTTACGCGAGAGTGATTTGATTTCATTCTGTTTGCCTGAGATTGAGGTAATCGGTAGCGGAAGCCAGGCTAATGTCATCTGACATCTTACTTCTCATTCTTTTATTAATCTGCCCACCTTGTAGCCTGGTATAAAACCAGACCCTTGTTCTATACTTTCGTTTCGTACAGAGAGTCTGGACATTCGGTCGTGAGATTCGGTTGCTTGCTTGAGGTGTTTATGTAGACTAGCACTGTAGAGAGATGATAATCAAGCAGAAGTACTAGGAAGGCAAGGCCAGGCTACCCACCTTGTGGCAAATACTAACTTTTCATCACCTTATTATGCAGTCTGGTAATCATTACATTATAAGTGTCAGTATATGTACCAGTCAGTGTCAGTCTTTCCATAGCCCCAAGTGTCTGCACCGTTTTCAGTATAATATTGAATTCTTACACTAGTAATCTATTTTGTCAGGTTATCATTTATGTATATTGGTGCTGCAATCACTGTGTTGGACTGCCAGGCTTGAGTTCTCCTTATGATAACGGATATCTGACTGCTCAACAGTGCCACTGTGTGTGATGTCATGCAATTCTTACTCCTGTGATTGCATGGTCTTATTGCGGTGTGACACACATTTCTGACAAGGCGATAAACTAGGTGTCATCAGTTGGGAGCTGCAGTGTTGATAGCTGATTGATACATCTTTGAATCGGGTGTCATGAGCATGCTTAAGCTGCATGACGAGTGAACTCAGAGGAACTAGCCACCTTTCAGTTCTCTCAGGGGGGACTTAAATCACAGTTACAAGACCAGACTCGTACCATGTATGTCCATCCAGCTTCAGATGACTATAGACTGATTTGATATAAGTGAACTAATTAGTTAGTGTAGTGTAAGTAATAGGCTGAATCGATCAGGAGATTATCCGAGTGGTTGATTAGCTGGGGGACACTGGGGATGGGACTCAGCAGAGTGTTTGAAGCAATGGATCTCAGTGATTGGGTCGGCAAGGTCTGACAGGTTGTGTGTGTGTGTGTGTGTTGTGTGGGATGATCTTAGTGATTGGTCAAATGGGTACTGGTGTTGGTTCAGTAAGGGCTTTGTGCTATGGGCCTACGTATGTTGGTGTGGAGTGATCTTAGTGGCTCTGAGTGGTTGATTGGGTGCTGTGATGGTCAGCTCAGTGGTTGTGTGTGTGTGTGTGCGTGTGTGTTTTGGTTGGGCCCAGTGAAGCAGTGTTTACACAGTGAGTTGATGGATCTGCCAGCTGTCTCATTGATTACAGTCAGGAACGCAGAGAGAGGGAAAGGAAACGCTCAGAAGAATAAGCAGACGCACACACGCAATGTGCCCACTGACCCGCTGCCACTGACCTGCTTTTTAGTGTGTGTCTGTGTCTGTGTGTGTGTCTGTGTGTGTCTGTGTGTGTGTGTGTTTACCCATGTGTGTATGAATTAAGGTTATCCAGCTGTCTATTGATGTTTGATGGAGGGATTCGCCTCTAGTGGATATGGCCCACCAATAAAATAGGACATCAGCTAACTAACAAATAGGAGAAGTATGTCACTTTTAGACATGCAGTTGAACAATGAAAACGTCTCATTGTGACATGGTACCCAATAATGTGACCCGGTATTAATTTGAACTCACCAAAAATAAACCTGCTTTAACTTGCCTGGTGCAGGCAGTGTGTGGTGCCATTTAGTATGCTGACGCTCAGAAGTTGGACTTCAGCCTTCTGTGTGTTTGGGTTGTCACTGTTGAAAATGAGAAGGAAGACGTGATGGTGCACTGTTAAGCAGACTATGTAATGTACGTGCAGGATTAAGTATGTGTGTGTGTGTGTGTGTGTGTGTGTTGTACCATTGTAGCAGGATCAAGTTTGTTGTAACTTTTCAACAGGAACATGTACTATGTTGTAATGTTTGTTGTAATTGAGAACATGTACCATGATGTAATGTTTGTTGTAATTGGGAACATGTACCATGTTGTAATATTTGTTGTAATTGAGAACATGTACCCTGTTGTAATGTCTGTTGTAATTGGGAACATGTACCATGTTGTAATGTCTGTTGTAATTGGGAACATGTACCACGTTGTAATGTTTGTTGTAATTGGGAACATGTACCATGTTGTACTGTTGTAGAATTGACCAGTTGTCACATTGTTTCAGGAGCACAATATTCCTCAATGTTTACCCATTGCTCCCTTTCAACACAAAAAATCTCCTGGATTGTGATACTCAAATGTTTGCAGGTACAAGAGGTCAAGAGGACGATATGTAAACAATAACAAATAATAGATAATCTATGCTCTTTTAATTCTGTGGGGGAAATTTGGTCTCTGCATTTAACCCAGCTGTGAATTAGGAAAACAGACACAGCACACGGTGAGGTGAAGTGAGCACACACTAAACCAGAGCAGCTGGCTGCCTGCTATAGCGGCGCCTGGGGAGCAGTGAGGGGTTAGGGGCCTTGCTCAAGGACACTTCAGCCATGGTCCACTGGTTGGGGATCAAACCAGCAACCCTTTGGTAACAAGCCCGAAGCCCTAACCAGTAGGCTGTGGCTGCCCACAGTATGCCATGGCTGCCCATCATGTGGAGGGTTGCAAATGCAGCATGCTGGGTTGTCAGTGAGGTGTTGTGTGGAGGTTTGCGGCAGAGCTTTTTGGGCAGCGTCAGGGCAACTGTCAGCCACCCCTGTGTGTGGAGGCGTGTGGTGGATTCCCTGTCCCTCTCCATGCCTCCTGCATCACAGCTGCTACCACTGGGCAAGAGCTGCCAGACGCGCTGATTATGTGCAAAATCTACATTAAAGAGCTGGCCAAGCCCCTGTGTGTTATTGTGAATGTGTGTGTGTTGGAAGGATTCAAGATACTGCCATTGTAACTGCATGAGTGCATTGCTTGGAATTATGTATTGTGTGTGTGTGTGTCTGTTTGTGTGTGTGTCTTTGTGTGTGTGTCTGTGTATGTGAGTGTCTGTGTGTGTGTGTCCGTGTATGTGTGTGTGGGTGTGTGTGTCCGTGTCCATGTCCGTGTGTGTGTCCAACCATGTTTTCCGCCCATGTCCCATTTCCTCCCAGTCTGAAGCACTGCTGTCCCAATCTGTTGTTCTATCACTTCAGCTCTCTCTCTCTCTCTCTCTCTAAGTGACTGGAATCTGTGTTAGTGGACGTGTATATGGACACACACACTCTCACTCACACACACACACACACTCTCCTCTGCACATTTATAGTCTTGTTTTTGTTTATCTCAATTTCATTGCAAAGGCATTACCCAATAGTTACCTGCTAACCACCTGATAGAAGATAAAGTGTTTCATATTTATTCGAGCGCATTGCGATCATTGGCTGCAGTTCATGGGATGAAGAAAAGAAGTAATCTACTAAAAATAGAACTATTGTTGTATCCATGGCAGCGATGCAGTAAACAGAGCAGACTTCTTGTAACAGGTGAATAAACCGAATGCCATTCCTCGCCTGTTTAAGCCTCTTCTCTCTGTGTGTGTGTGTGTGTGTGTGTGTGTGTGTGTGTGTGTGTGTGTGTGTGTGTGTGTGTGTGTGATACGCTAATGATCACACATTTACTTCTCTACTACACACTGGCAGCACTCCCACAAGACACACACACACACAGCACTCCCATACACACACAGTCTTGTATGCTGTCATGTCCCCAAGTTTTGGGGCTGCATAATGTTCATCTGTGTTGTGCCAGAATGAGAGCTGCCATCATTCCCTCACACTGTAGTACACACACACACACACACACACAAAGTGAGCACAGTTTGTCATCTGTTACATATTAGTTTTAAGATAGAAGGCTGCAACCCACACAAACACACAGCATCTGAGTGTGTTCACTGGAAAAGCTGACATCACATCTTCAGTGGTGGCATTACTTTGACTTGAGCCCTTTAATGAGACCTAATATCAACATCAAAGGTGTGTGTGTGTGTGTGTGTGTGTGTGCTTGCTTGCTTGCGCGCGCTGTTTTCTGTTGCAAGGCAAAGTGAGGACAAGGTTAAGGTAACTTGGCTTCCTTCATTCTCTCTCTTTCTCTTTCTCTCTCTGTCTCTTTCTCCATTCTTTCTCTTATAAAGATCATTCCTTTCCACTGATGTAAGGTTTAGTGGCGATGGTTTGTCTATACATTACCAATTCCTTACCAAACTCCTTACTTGTGTGTGTGTGCTGCATGCTAGGCCACAACTCAAAAACAGTGGAAAGTGTGTCGGTAGATGTGTGTGTGTGTGTGTGTGCGTGTGTGTGTGTGTGTGTGGCTTGTGGGTGCAGTGATGGTTTCCTCTGGAAGTCACTGGGTACCATCGCTCTGCAGGGCTAATGCGTGTGTGGGTCTCACGATGAAGACTCGGCCTCCACTCTCTGAGGCATTTAGGTAAACAGGTAAACACCTGAAGCTTGCCACTGTTTGTCACATGCTTTAGAAGTTGTTTATGTTTATGTAATTTTCTTACTGCGTGTGTGTGTGTGTGTGTGTGTGTGTATGGGCGTCATATGTGAATAAACAACTTATAGTGTTCGCTATTATCCCTGGTCTTCAGCTACCAGCAGCAGATCTTGGAACGGATCCCTGTGGATATAAGGGTTCCACTGTGATCTGCTATCTAGATCCACTGCTGTCACTCAGCCGTTGGATCAACTCTGCACTTTTCCTCTTCACATGTCTCTGAAGGACACACACACACACACACACACACACACAACACACACACACACTGTGTGGTGGCAGTCAGGTCCTGAGGAGCTTTGCAGCGTGGAGAGACGCTGTGTGACGCTTCCCTGCTTCCCTGCTGTGGGTGGTGTTCTGTTCCCAGAATCTGCTCTTGATTAGTCTACATGTCTTTTTCTCTCCCCTTTTTTTCCTCCTTCTTTCTCATTCACTTCTTTTATTTCATTCTTTCTTTCATCCTTCCACTCTCCACTCTAAACTTGATGATTCTTTTCAACGTTTTTTTTGTTTTGTTTTGTTTTGTTTTCTTGATTTGTTTCTCCCCTCTTGGTTGTTCCTTGTTTTGGCTGTTTCTCAAGACCCCACCTTTGTGTTGTTCACTCTTCACTCTTCACTCTTCACAAGAAATCTCTCTCTCTCTCTCTCTCTCTCTCTCTCTCTCTCTCTCTTTCTCTCTCTCTCTCAGCTGTTGGTGGACGGGGCTTTGTGTGCTGTTGTTTCCAAGCTTCTTATATCAGTTGTTTGTAAATGAGCGTGTGTCATTCAACCCCCTACAGAGCAATCCCTTTATTTAATCTCAGATTACCTCCTGCAATGTTGATTGGATTACAATTTAATCCAAGCGCTCAGACGCGATAGCCCTAATCCTGAGTGTACCACAGATCTGTTTGCTGTGTGTGTGTGTGTGTGTGTGTGTGTGTGTGTGTGTGTGTGAGGGCAGTTAAGTGTTTGTGTGTGTGTGGCACAAATAGGAAGTTCTTCAGGGGTGCCGAGGAATCATAAATCTCCATGGGAGTTTCAGTAGACTATGAGACACCCATGCTTATGCCAGGCATGTGTGTGTGTGCAAGTGTGTGTGTGTGTGTGTGAGTGAGTGTAATGGAGTTTTTGTGGTTGAAAGACTTGGCATTGTGGCAGAAAGGATTTGGCAAAGTGATGGGTCATTGCTGCCTTTTTGAGATTTACTGTGAGTGTTTGTGTGTGTGTGTGTGTGTGTGTGTGTGTGTGTGTGTGTGTCTCATGTCTCCTGTCAGAGTGGCAGAAGGAAGAAAAGATGGGAGGAGAGGGCTGGAGATGACTTGAGTGACAAACGCTGGGCTGCCTTTATTGTTTGGATGCAGTTAAACAGTCCTGCCATCAAGACCGACATCCCTCGCTCTCTCTCTCTCTCTCTTTCTTTCTCTCTTTCTCGCTCTCTGCCTGTCTCTCCATCTCTCTCCACTCTATAATCAATGATACTATTCTAATAGTATTTTTATTCATCTCTATGCAAGGCTGCAACACACACGCACACACACACACACATTTGCTTTGAGGTCAGGTCAAATCTATAACCCCCATACTTTTGGTTGTCATGGCAACAGAAGGTAAATGCTGTGATGGCTTAATTGAACTGGAAGGAGGCCACGCCTATTGATGCCATAACCTCTCAACACAATGGTGTGTGTGTGTGTTGTTTAATGACTATATGTATGAGGTTGGTCTCTGGAGACCAAGGGGGGCTTTTAGTCCTAATGAAGGGTTCAGACAAGGGGTAGTTCAACCCAGGGGCCCCAGTATCTCCTTCCCTGTCTGCTCTGGGCTCTTGTTATTTCTTCTATACCTGGCTGCCACTTTCTCCCTCTAATATTATGTCAGTGGGATTAGCCATCAGCATTGGGTTGTTCCTAAAAGCCTTGACAAAGTTTCTATCCTGTTATTTATCATTACCCACCTAGCCTAAATGGAGTTTTATGTTGTTATTCTTTTCTATGTTGATGATTTTGCTATGATGTAACCAGTCCTTTCTGAGTCTCTTCCACCAGTCAAGAGGCTATCAAACACTAGAGCTCCCACTAGAGTCTGTGTGTGTCTATGTGTGTGTGTGTGTGTGTCTGACCTGCCCCCTCGTCACACCGTTGAGGCTTCACAGTTAGCCCCACCACTTATTTCAGCCTTTCAGAACTCCATTCACCATGACGAAGCTCAAGCACATTGTGATGTCCTGGCCCATTGTGTAGTAATAGGCCTTTGTGATGTCATTTGCTCATTATGATGTAATTGGCCGTAACAATGTAGAAGGCAAGGGGTCCTGGGACATGGAGAATAGAGGAAGCACTGAACCAAAATGTGAGGGACCACCAGGGTTGGGAAGCTGACAGATGTTTTAGTGCATGTGCTGCTCTGTCCCTGATGTCTACTTATTCTGCTGATTTATTCTCTGACAGGGATACTCTCTCTCTCTGTGTGTGTGTGTGTGTGTGTGTGTGTGTGTGTGTGGTGTGTGTGTGTGAGCACAGACTGAAAGTCCAGGTTGTTTTTATGTAATACTGATCCATAAAGAAAACACACACACAAAAACACATGTACACACACAGACACATTTAATACAACAATTAACAAGTCATTAAACACCACTTTACAGTCCAATACCAACACCACACACAATGAAAGCTTTCCCTGTATACAGTACATGGCTTTCTGGAATTGAGTTCGGAACAGGACAGGAATTCCTGGTGCGGGGAGCAGCTTCCTGAGGTCGCGGAGACTTCCTCACATATGGAAACTCCAGCTATTGTTTCAAACTAGTGATGCCATTGGCTAGGTAGCAGGAAATTGGAATGCTGCATTGCAGTGGTGATTGGTTGTTGGCCTAAAATGTGCTGTGAAGTGGTCCAATAGGAAAGAAACATTATGCCACCTGGAAATTTCTTTCTGTCTTGCTGTTGAGTCTTTTTAATCAACTTTCAAATGAAGACGTTCTGTGGTTGCACAGTAGGCTACCTTTCCGATTTGTTGAAAGTTGTGTTGTTTGATCTGAATAGACTGAACTAATAACAGTGGAACAGGCTGATGGGAATTTGGGCTGTAATGACAACATCTAACACTGTAAGGACTGGGGTGTTATTATTAGCAGTTCACAGTATTGTTTTGATGCAAAACTGCAATGTTATAATTTGTGATTGTTTTGATTTGTGATTGTTGTCATTTGTGATCGTGATTCAGATTGTGCTAAATTCAGGAAATCCCACAAAATGTCAGGAGAGATCAGACATCTGCAAACCATTATGTTTAGGACCGTATGTCTGTAAAAATATAAAGTACGGTATATGCCATTCCAACAGACACATCCCATGTTGAAAATTCCTCTGTGCTGTGTTAACAGGACATAGAGCACTTGATTCCCATACATAATATTGAACTTATCTTTTGTATGCTGTTTTTATGTAACAATTTTGTATAGACTTCCATTTCCTTTGATTTCACGAATAGCTCAGTAGCGTAGCCATGTGCTTTATCCTGTGTTGAGTGTCTTTGTTAACAGAAGTTGGGACCAGTTAGTTTTTAAATTTAAAGTTATATGTAATGCACAAGCTTTATCTTTATACTTATAATTTCTCTGATTATCCTTGCTCATTGCTGAGTGTGTTGTATCTCTATAAGTGGTCCCTAATGTTGACTGACTGTGTTGAGTGTGATGCATATCTGTGAGGGGTCCCTGGTGTTGATTGACTGTGTTGAGTGTGATGCATATCTGTGAGGGGTCCCTAATGTTGACTGACTCTGTTGAGTGTGATGCATATCTGTGAGGGGTCCCTGGTGTTGACTGACTGTGTTGAGTGTGATGCATATCTGTGAGGGTCCCTGGTGCTGACTGACTGTGTTGAGTGTGATGCATATCTGTGAGGGGTCCCTGGTGTTGACTGACTGTGTTGAGTGTGATGCATATCTGTGAGGGGTCCCTGGTGTTGACTGACTGTGTTGAGTGTGATGCATATCTGTGAGGGGTCCCTGGTGTTGACTGACTGTGTTGAGTGTGATGCATATCTGTGAGGGGTCCCTGGTGTTGACTGACTGTGTTGAGTGTGATGCATATCTGTGAGGGGTCCCTGGTGTTGACTGACTGTTGTGATGTTACCTGTCCCCAGAGGTGACGCTGAAGGTGCATCTGAGTGACTCCAGCACCCACCAGCCACTCCCCGGTGTCACCGTGGAGGTGTTCGCCAACCACACCTCTGTTGCCACGGAGATCTCCCTCGGTGACGGCAACGTCTTCCTCAGGTTCAGCTATTGCCTTGGCGACCTGCTGGTGGTCACAGCCACCAAGCAAGGCTATGTGCCAAACTCCGCCCCTTGGCGTCCCGCCAGATTGCCAGGTAATGAGCTACCATAGCAACAGACCTGGAGATTCTCTCCTCCCTCAGGTCACTGTCATTCCCTCTCAATCTCTTTTTCTCTCTCTCTCTCTCTCTCTCTGTCCCTTGCTCCTCTTCCTGACATTTTTTATAGCCCACTCTTTCTCTCCCTGTTCTTTCATTTCCTTTCTTCCTCTCTCTCTCTATCTCTCTCTCTCTCTGTCTTCCCCCCCCCCCCTCTCTCTCTACAGTTTGTCCCCCCCCCCTTTAATGTTCTCTCTCCTCCATTCTCATTTCCTTTCCCCGCTCTCTCATCCCCCCCTCTATCTCTCTATTCATCTCCCTCTCGCTCTCTCTCTCTCTCTGTCTTTGTGGGTGTAAGGATGTGATGAGGTTATTGGAATTAGAGGCCCTCCCAGACTGGGGGGGTGACATCCACAACACACTAATGGACCACCTGCTGCCGCATGCACGCACACACGCATGCATACATTCAAAGGCATGTACACACACACACACACACACACACACACACACACACACACACGCACACACACACACATCATAGACTGTATATGGTTCAGTCAGCCCATTCAGTCAAGTGCACGCAGGCAAGACACTCTCTCCTAAAAACACACACACATATACACAGACCAGTGTGAAGAATTGGATTGAGTGGAGGAGTAAAACCTTTAACTAAAAGGATCAGAACACTAACCAGCTCCACTCCAATATAAACAAAGTGAAGTGAAGTCCACACACACACACACACACACACAGGGGGTTAATGAGAAAAGGAAGGGATTAGTGGTTGAATAGAAGTGTTCTTTTTAAGATCTGGCGTTAAAGTCCAGATTCATGCCAGGCTTTTGTGTGTGTAAGAGGCAGACGAGCACTTTTCATCCGAGCCGCCTGTCTGTCTGTCGTGTCTGTCTGCCTGTCTGTCTGTCTGTTTGTTTGTGTAACC